>JAADXY010000047.1:0-63676 GCA_023338065.1 Phytopythium montanum
AAAAGACCATATCGCAAACCACGGTACTGCTTGCGGGAAACGGAATCTACCGCATTTTGTGATGATTGTCTTCAAAACAGACAGTACGCGTATTTGTATTGGATAAAGTATGTCAGAAAAAGTTGAACCTCGTCTGACCATCACCGTCCATCTATAGTCAGTTGAAGTTCTATGAAATGGTCCGAAAAAAGACCATATCGCAGCCGTTTTTCGAACCACATTCTGAGATTCGTGCGATATGGCCCAAAAAGGACCGTTTGATCGCAAATGGGTTAAGACACATATTGGATTGTACAATTAATTCATTATACATTAACAGTTAAGTAACAATCATATTTACTGAGTTATGCATTTACCAAGGGTGGTTAGCCCTTGTTGAAGAGCGGGTGGTTCGAGCGGCCGACCTTGGCCTTGGCTTGCGACGCGTTGCCGGCGTCGATGGCCACGATGTTGCGCCTCGCGTCCGAGGCGGCGGAGCGCGAGACAGCAGGCGCGTGGCGGCGGTCGCGCACCGCCTTGGTCCAGGCGTCCACCTCCTCGCGGTCGGCGGCGCGGAACGCCAGTCGGCGGCGCGTGCACACGGCCAGCACCGTCTCGACCATGCTCGAGGCCCACGCGACGCCGAGCTTGCTGCGGATGGTGCGCAGCGCCGGCATGAGCTCCGAGTGCAGCGTCTCCTGGACAGCAGCGGTCTTGTCCTCCTCCTCCTCCTCCTCCTCGTCTTCATCCGGCTGGGAGGTTACCGTCTGCTCGAGCCTTTGCTTCACTGCCTTGGCGGCCTTGACGAACTGGTACGTGTCATCGGTGAAGAGCTGTGCGTGTGTGACGGCGAGGAACTGCCAGCGGTCCAGCTGTGTCGCGATGGGCTCCGTGTCGTCATCGGCTTTGAGAAGCGCCGCTTTCTTGGACAGAACAGCCTGAACGAGCGCCGCAAACTCCTGCCGCCCACTCCACTGACTGCCCTTAGCGTCGATCATCTCGGTAAGCGCAGCCAGGAACAGCGCCTTGGTGTCGCCGCTGAGCTTCTCGTTGATTAGCTGCGTAAACAGCTTGCTCGCCTTGGGGAACTTCTTGTCTACCAGCTACACCACATCGTCAGCATCAACAACCAAGACGTAAAGCACCGCTGCCCGTACACACACCTAGGCCAAGGAGGAAGCGCGCGTACCATATAGCGCTTGAGCTTGTCGACCGTCTCTGGCAGCTCCACCACACGCTGGCGCTTCGCCGGTCGCTGCGCCTTCTCATTCTCTTCCACCGCCACTGCTACCGCCACCACTTCGTGCTCCAGCGAGCGAGGGAGTGCAGTGCTCTGCTCCGCAATCCCCTCGTCGCTCGGCCGCTTGTCCGCCGCCCGCACCACCGGCAGATGCAACCCCGCGTACAGGTCGTTGGCGTCCATTTTTGCTTCGAATCGTCAACACCAGACCAAGTTCGATTTCGCAACAACACACACAAATAGCCCTCATACATGTATAATACGCAAAATAGACTTGTACAATGTTTGTTTTACGAAAATACTCGGCAGCAATATAGAAATATTGGAAACGACCGTGTATTTATTAAAAATCTCCGCAAACAGCCTGACGAGCCGATCGCTTTCCACGCGTCAACCTGTCACTTCGATACAATCGCCAAGAGACGCGGGAGGCAATGAACGGCGGCTGGGCTCACGCGCCGCCCGTGGCGACCGAGGCGCCGCGGCTGCATCCGCTTGCGCTAGGCGTGGCTGTCGTCGGCGTGCTGCTTCTCGTGCTCGTGGTGGTCGCGTCCTCGTACCGGCGCGACCAGCTGCAGCACATGGCGCGCAAGATGCTTCGAGCCAAACGCGGGTCCTTCGGAAAGGGCGACGGCAAGATCCGTGCGTCTTCTCCGGCAGCCTGGAGTCTCTGCGCACCTCTAGCCGCCTGCTAACCCGTGTCTTGATCTTTGTATGGTGCTGCGCGGCAGACGATGGCTCGGCAGCGCTCGGCGGACTCCCAAGCTTCGCGCAGACGGCGGCCGAGACAGGCAACGCGCGCGTCGTCAAGCGCTGGGTCGGCTCCTCGGGTCGCGACCTGGACGCGCGCAGCGGGGAGAACCTCACGGCGCTGCACTATGCTGCACGCGGCGGCCACAACGACTGCGTCCGGTGCGTTCGCCGTCCACTGCGAATCATTAAAGGTGGGGAACTGGAGGCTGACTGCGTGGCCTACAGGCTACTGCTGGCGGCGGGTGCCGACCCGAATGTTCAGGACGAGCGCTGCGTGACGCCGCTGCATCTGGCGGCGCTGGGCGGCCACGCGCTGAGCGTCAAGCTGCTGCTGGACCACCACGCGGACCCGTTCCGCGAAGACGTGGACCGCCACGCGGCGCTCGCGGTCGCCGAGGCCGGCGGCAACGTCGGCTGCGCGCGTCTCCTGCAGCGCGCTATGGCCAAGGCGGCGCTCGCGAGGGAAGACGGTGGCGCCTCGGGCACCGACGCGGCCGGCATCTCCCTCCGCGCCGGCGCCGCGCGGTTAGACAGCACCGTGTAACAATCGGACCGCTGGCCGGGGCGACAAGTGTCAAGGGCGGGTAGAAGACCGCCAGCGCCGAGTAATGTGAGTTTCTATGGATCACTGGCTGGTTGACTGCCTGGTTGAGCTTCTCTCTATAGCTTGGACGCTGGCGCCGCTGCCTCCTGCCCAGCCGCCGCCGCGAACGTGTCGCCGAGCGCGGCCACCAGCCGGTCGATCTCCTCCTCCGAGTTGTGCGCGTGCAGCACGATGCGCAGCCGCTCGGCGCCGATCGCGACGGTCGGCGACCGGATGGGCACCACATGCACTCCTCGGCTTCCTAGCTGCTCGGCGGCGTTTAGCACCGCGCGGTTGCCAGCGAACACGACGCCTTGGATGGGCGAGTCGCTCTCCAACAGAGCGGCTCGAGGGATTCGCGTTTCAGCTTCTACTGCGCGCTGGAAGTAGTGGATGCGCTCGGCCAAGACGCGCCGCGCGGCCTCGGCTTGCCTCCCGCGGCTGAAGGTGTGCACGGCCTTGATGACCACGAGCTGGTCGAGCGGCGGCGCGGTCGAGTAGATGAAGGACCGCGCGTAGTTGACGAGGTAGTCCACGAGCACCTGCGAGCCGCAGACGACGGCGCCGTGGGCCCCCATGGCCTTGCCGAACGTGTACACGCAGCAGGCGAGCGCTGTTGCCAATTCCGGTGCGTCCGCAAGCACCGCGGCCGTGATACCCGCGCCGTGCGGCCCGTAGACGCCCGTGCTGTGCGCTTCGTCCACGATCGCAGACGCACCGAAGCGCGCGCACAGACGCAGCACGTCCGTGATCGGCGCCGTGTCCCCGTCCATCGAGTACAGCGACTCGACCACTACGAAGACGTGCGCATCCGCCTGCAGGGTTGTCCGTGCGCGTCGCAGCTCGCGCTCGAGCGCGGCCATGTCGTTGTGCTTGAAGGCGGCGACGCGGCCGGCAGCGCGGCCTCCGTTGGCGAACGCGCGGCTCAGCCGCATGCCCTCGTGGCACGAGTTGTGCACCAGCTCGTCGTACAGGATGACGTCGCCGGCGAGCGGCAGGCTGGACAGCACGCCCAGGTTGGCCGCGAAGCCCGAGGAGAAGACGAGCGCGGCCTCGCGGCCGTAGAAGGTGGCCAGCTCGCGCTCCACGCGCATGGCGAGCGCCGAGTTGCCAGAGATGAGCCGCGAGCCTGTAGCCCCCAGCGGCAGCCCCGTGCTTGAGTCACGACCCTCGCGCAGGCTCTGGCGCCGCGTGGCGTCCACGAGCGCGCGCAGCGGAGGGGACTGCGCGAAGCCCAGGTAGTCGTTCGAGTAGAAGTCGACGTGGCCCGCCGGCCGGTCGGACGGGGACGGCGCCGTCGGCAGCGCGCGCAGCGTCCCCACCGTGCGCCGCCGGTCCAGCGCGCGCGCCAGCTTGGCGTCCAGCGCCGTCGGGTGCGGTGGGGCAGGAGGCGGAGCGGGCATGCCGGTCATGGACGGACTGATCCGGTGTTGAGATGGCGATGTGTGGCTGGTTGATGGTGGTGTGTCAAACAAACAAGTTTACTGTGGGTCACAGAAGTGAGAGGCCGTAACATGCGACATAAAAGTTGATTTGGTTGTGTCGCAATGCAGTTTCTGAAATTGGTCGCAAAACTTGTGGGATTGCTAGGCTCTTCCATCATGATGTGGATCTTTCCTCACGAGTTGACCGACCGAATTGACGCGAGGGTTTCCAGCGATGATTGAGGACACAATGCTGCGTCGCTCATGATTCACGCAGCAGTCGACAACATACTTCAAAGGCAATGGGCGACGCTCGGTTTCAAGATTGAGATCAATCGGATGGCCACACTGCGACGCATTCTCAATGTCTGCCCGGCCCTGAGTGCGAGTTTGAATCCACAAGCGGATGCGATCCAACCCAACAGCAGCGGATGATCAGTGCGAGTTTATCCGTAGCACCCGCAGCAATCACAAACACAAGACCGCTGCATCGTCTGGTCGGCTTCTTGGGCAGTTACGGCAAAGAAACCGTCAAGATGAGGATTCGGGCATTCTGTACCCATTCGCACAAATTACACATCGCTGCACGTTCCGCGCACGTTCCCGCTGCGCATGAAATCCCATGTCGTCCACTCGTTCAATAAACAATTGGTTCGATTTTTTTAAACCTTTTGTGACGCTTTATAGCTTTTCATCCATCACAATTGCGTACGCTGATGCCTCGCAGGGCCAATCAGTGCTGCTGAGCCTCTCCAAGATGGGACGTCCACGTCACGAGCGCACGTGCGTTGTCCTGCCCATTCGCGGCACGCAGCGAGCGCTTCGTGGCGTCGTGTGCGCGACGCCAAGCGGAGAGACCGCCGCATTTAGAGACCCCGAGCAAGTAGGCAACCCAACTCTTGATCGCCTGTCGTCACGAGACAGCGTCAAGAAGCCCGCTTCAACTCGCAGCGACCGCCCCAAGCAGAGAGAGAGAGAGAGGCGAATGCCTCTCCGCGACTACAACGACAGCCAGAGCTCCCTGACCGCGACAGGCGGTTGCCGAGTTGAGCACCGACGCAAAGCCACGCGTCCGTGTGGGTGGGTCCCTAGCTTGCTCTCTTCGCCCCGCACGTGTTGACAGTGAGCGTAACCGGTGCAGACGTTCGCGCGACCAACCGCGCGAACGGGTGCGCTGCACCGCGCACAAGTCAGCGCGCGTCCGGCTCGCTCCTGGGCCCAAACCAGCTCGCGATCGCCGAGAAACTGCGGCGTCCCGAGGTGTCCTGACTCGCCTCATCGCTCTCTCTCTCTCTCTCGATCGACCTCAATAGTGTCGTAATTGATCTGTAAAAAAAGGTATTCCCTCAATAGAACTTGATGGAAGAGCGCAATTTTTACGCGAGCAAATTGGTCGATTATAAAATTAGAGCACGCACTTCAATGTCAAGTGCAAGAACAGTGCAGCAGGCCACGATCAATTAATTTACACCTTCTGGACGGTACTTGCCCTTTTTTCCTGGACTTCTTGAAACGCCCGAGGTGCATTGCGTCCGGCCGCTTGTCGTCCGCTTGTCGGGCCTCAAAATCAACCAGAATCCGGCGCATTGCGGATTGCGGACCGTCCGTCCGTCCGTCCGCAACTGCTCTTCGCGCGCGCCGTTACGCCACAGACTGGCGCTCGCAGAATTGGAGCGGCATCGCTCGCCGTTCTAGAACCGCGAAATCGAATGCGAAATGCGACCCCCAGCTGTGTGGTGTTGTCCGTCCGTCCGCACCCTGGGGTCCGCAATCCGCCCGCAAACCGCAATCCGTCCGCAAACCCAGCGCCGTCCGCAGCCAGCCAGTCCACGTGAGTGCGCGCACGAAAGGGTGCGAGATGCCGCACAGTGGGATGCGCGGCCGCAGCAGCAAAACTCGAGAGGAAAGTGCATGCTCTGCCCTCTGCCTTCCACCTGACTCGCTCGGTATGTATCAAATTAGACAGCCCCACCGCCGCTAAAGATCCCGCCGCGGGCCGCACCCGTTCGCTCGCTCGCTCGCTCGCCCGCACTCCTCAATCCCCGGCGCCGGCCGCACTCGGTCCGCACTTCGTCCTCTTATCTGCCCGCACGTCATGCCGTCCTCGTCCCGCCCGAGGCCCTCGTCGGACGGTAAACTACCGTCCGCCACCCCGGCGTACAAGGTGCCCAAGTTCCTGCGGTCCCTGTACGCGATCCTGCAGTCCGAGGACCGGTCCGTGGTCGAGTGGGTGCAGAACCAGCAGCTCGTGCCGCACCGGCTCACGGCCTTCCACATCCTCGACATGCCGCGCTTCGAGCGCGAGGTGCTGCCCAAGTACTTCAAGCACCAGAAGTTCGCGAGCTTCCAGCGGCAGCTCAACAACTTCGGCTTCCGCAAGTGGACCAAGACGCAGTCCAGCGGCGTCTGCACCTTCAGCCACAACTGCTTCCCGCCGGACGCCGCGCGCGCCGCCGTCCGCGACCACTGGCGCATGCGCTCGCCGCTGCCCAACGCGCCGGTCGACGGGGCCTCGGCGCCGCGCCGGGTTGTCGGCAACGGCATCACCAAGGCGCACCGCAAGAAGCAGCAGCAGCAGCAGCAGCCGGTTGACGCGTACAGCAGCCCGGCGGCGGCCAACTCGACGTCGTCACTGGCTCGCGCGCTGCGTCAACGCGCCGGTAGTTCGCACGCGCCGCCGGCCAAGGCGTTGGCGCGTCCGGGGATGCCTGCGGGGCCTCCGGGAGGGCTCGAGGCCTTCTGCGACGACGCGTTGCGGCCGTCGCTGGCGTCGCTCGCCTCGTCTTCTTCTCCTTCCCCGTCCGCCTTCATCCTGCCGCCACTGCCGCCGCATCACCTGCTGGCGACGCCGCGCAGCGCCGCGTTCCTCTTCGGCTTCCCGCCGGCGGCTCCCGAGGTGGAGAATGCGCCTGCGGGCAGCTTCCGCGCGTCGCTGGCCGCTGCGATGGGGCTCAAGGCGTTCGAGGAGACTGCCGCGCGACCGGCGGATGTTGCGGCCGCCGCCATGCACGGCGCGTTCCTCGAGCCGTGGGCGTTGGACGCGCACAACGCCGGGCTGGAGGCTGGAGCCGCCGCATTCCCGATGGACTTGGACTGGCAGATGAGCGGCGCGCCGGCTCACGGACTCCCCACGCCGCGCACGGCCGCGCACCTGCAGCAGCAGCAGCAGCAGATGCTGCACCCAGACTTCGGACTCGACAACCTGCTCTTCGTCGAGTGACCTGGCTGATGGCCAGTTGACTGCACCTCGACAACACCTGCCGCGTCCAGGCAGCGTACTTCTTCTCCACCCCTCCAGACCCTCGAGACCCGATGTCTCGACCCTCTTCAAGCCGCTGCGTTTGCCATTTCCCCCCGCTTTTGATCGCTGTCGCCGTCGCGAAGAGTGCCGCGCCGTGTAGATATAGTAGTAAACGACCCGCGCTCTCCCCGTCTTCCCCGTCTTCTGTCATTTGTGACTTGTGTCTTCATGCCGATCGTCACGCGCTGGTGGCGGCGTCGGGCATCTCCGTGATGACGCCGAGACCGTCGCAGACTCCGCACGAGCGCTCGAGCACCATGAACGAGTTGTACAGCTGCTTCTCGACGCGGTGGCCCTGACAGCGCGGGCACAGCCGGATGGCCGCCTTCGTCTTCGTCTGCGTGTCGTGCTGCCGCTGGACCTGCAGCGCTCGCTCTGTCACCGCCTTGTCCTCCATCGCTGCTGGTCCTGCCGTCTCTCGAGCTCTTCGCGTTCTCCGAGCGCCTTGGAATGGACGGACTGGAGCGAGCGAGCAGGGAGACGCGGCCCCTCGGACCCGACGCGACCTCTTCCACCCGGCGCTTGTCCCGGATCTTCGAGCCCAGCGCCGTTGGGGTCCGACGGCGGCCGTCGACACCACCCGTGCGCGCGGTGCCGCAGCAGGTGGGAAGAACAGGATGATGGGTGTCGAGGGACAGACACAGGAATGAGTCGCGCACTGGCGACAACTCAGACGCGTCGATATGAGCGCCTGTCCTCTCAGTTTCCTCTGCCTCCACGCGTCGCTTCAAGGCCCCGCGCTGAACACTGCGACCTGCACCAACTCGATGCTCAGAGCAGCAGCACCGGCCTGTATTGCTCATCATGACGCCTCACCTGACGGTCACGTGACGAAGCTGGAGCTCTTGCGGGACAGCAGGCCGCGCTCGCCGGGCATAGCGGCGGCCAGCAGGGCGACGACTTCTCCAGCGCTTGGACGCATGCGCGGGTCGCGGTGCACGCAGGCGGCCACGAGCTGCGCGATCTTGGGCGGGCAGTCGGCTGTCAGTCGCGGCCGGGCTCCCTCGTTCACAATCTTCTTCATGAGCCGCAGCGGGTGCTGCACGAGCCGCATGGCCTGCGACTCTGCGTCGTGATACGGCAGCAGGCACGTGTCGATCTCGGACAGCAGGATGCCGAACGAGTAGATGTCGACCTTCTCGCTGTACGCCTCGCCCAGCAGCAGCTCGGGCGCCGTCCACGCCATGGTGCCGGCCACCGACAGGTTGTGGTTCGTCTCGGCGTCGTCCTCGAGCTGGAACTTGCGCCGGCTGATGCCAAAGTCGCTCAGCTTGGCCTCCAGGTGCGCGTTCAGCAGCACGTTGCGCGACTTGACGTCTCGGTGCAGCAGCTTGGGCGTCAGCGCGTGCAGGTACTTGAGCGCCGCGGCCACGGCCTGCGCGATCTGCAGCCGCTGCTTGTGCCACGTGAACGCGCGGTTCTCGGCCGCGAACGGCTCAATGGCGCTGTTGTTGCTGGCCGATGGGATGTTGATCGAGTGGTGCGATGACGACACCGACGAGAGCGACGCCGAGTCCTTTCGACTGTTCACGGGGGGCGGCGCTGGCTTGGACGGCCGCTGGGTCGCCAGGTAGTCCATCAGGTCCCCGCCTTCCATGTACTCCTGCACCATGACGACGTGCTCGAGCGTGTTCCACGCGATGGCCACGAGTGGCACGATGTTGCGGTGCTTGAGCTGCGCCAGCAGATACACCTCGGCCAGGAACATCTCCATCTCGCGCAGCACGCGGCGCTTGGCCGGCAGCAGCTGCTTGATGGCCACCTGCTTGGACCCGTGCAGCGCGAGCCAGACCTCGCCCGTGGACCCGCTGGACAGCAGCCGCACGGGCTGCAGCTCGCGCAGCGGCACGCGCAGCCGTCGGATCTTCTTGTGCGACTCGAACAGCCGGAAGCTGCGGATCGCCAGCTCGTTGCGGCGAGACGAGCGCAGCAGCCGCGTCATGGCCGCGTCCGCGTGCGGCGTGCGCAGCGGGTGGACGCGCGCGCTTGACGCCAGCGGGTCGAAGGCCGACGCCGACAGCCCGATCGCCGCGTCAAAGTACTCGAACGCGGCCGCGTTGAGCGCGCCGTCCCGCGGCCCTCGTCGGCGTCGGCGTCGGCTGGACCGCCGGTGGCCGCTCTCGAGGTCGTCCACGTCGTCGTCGTCGCTCCTGTCCTCGTCATCGCTGCGGCTGCGGGCGCTCTCGTCGTCCGAGCTCGAGCCGCCGCTGGAGAGCGAGGCGCTGCTGCCGCGCGGACGCTTGGGCTCTCGCCTGTTCCTGCGCTTCCACCTGCGGCGCCGCTGGAAGCGCACGTACCTGCGCGCGGCCTCGTCCATCTTGCTCTCCGAGTTCTCCGAGTCGCTATCGTCCTCCTCCTCGTCGTCCGAGTGGCGCGAGACGAGGAAGGTCTCGACCGAGCCGTTGTCGAACAAGTGGCGGTTCTCGCGCATGAACTGGTCCACGAGCTCCTGGTTCTGGTCGCGCAGCGCCGTCTTGTATCTGTAGACGGCGACGACGCCGACGCTGACGAACGCGACGATGCACAGCGGCACGAGCAGCCACGTCTTGTCCTCCTTGTGGTCTGCCGCGTACTTGGTGAGCCACGCTGCCAAGACGTCTCCGCGCGCCGGCGAGCAGAAGCGCGAGGCGTTGACGGACTTGTATGCCGCACACGGGATCACCATGGCCGCGGTCGACGGGCACTGGTTCAGCGCCGCCTCGTCCGCGATCGTGTGCAGCGCGAACAGCAGGCTATCCGTCTTGCTGCTCGCCGTGCTCCACACGTGGCGCTGCGCCGTCACGATCGGCACCGAGTTGCTCGAGCCGCCGTCGCCCCAGACGGCAGAGAAGGACGGAGGGGTCAGCACCGTGTCGTCCACGGCGCACAGCGCGATGCGCGTCACTGCGTCCACGTCGCACGTCCCGCTGCGGTACGCCACGTCCTCGGTCGACGAGGAGGACGGCGAGTCGCTGCTGCTGCTGCTGCTGTTGCTGGCCGTGTCGTTGGTGTAGTCGCACTGGTGCAGCTCGCAGCCGACGCGCGCGACGGCCTTGCGAGGGATGAAGATGTCGCCCATGGTGCGTCCGCAGCGCGTGTAGACCTTGGCGAGGTGGCCCGCGGCCGTGAGCGCGTAGCCAAAGTCCCAGAGGATGGCGCGCTGCAGCAACCCGGGCAGCTCGGTCCAGGCGAGCGAGGCGGTCGCGAGCTCGCTCTCGACGTCGCTCGGCAGGTCGCTCGCCGACACGGTCGCCACCTGGCCCACGCTCGCCATCGTTTCCTCGTTCGTCGACAAAACGTAGTACTGCTGCGCAAAGTCCGAGTGCTGCCCGTTGAACTCGAAGAAGGCGTCCACCGGGATGTCCGCGGCGCTTACACCCGGCAGCAGCGCACCCCACGGCGGCGCAAACACAGCCACGCACGCCGCAAGTACAGAAAGGACGGCATGGGTTGTATGCCGACCCCGTGCGCGTCTTGGACGCCGCCGAGGCCACAGCGCGGGGGTATCCGGGGTATCATAGCGCTGGGGACACGTCAGCGCCGCTGCGACGGGCTCCGGGGCCGCCGAGACGGCGCGCGGACGCTTCCGACTCGGCCTGGACGAGACGTCGACGGTCGCCATGTATGCGCGCGTTGTGGGCTGATAAATAGGAGCCAGGCGCGCGGAGAAGCGCAGGGAGCAGCGCGGAGACCCCCCGGTACGGATACGCGCGCGCTGGGGCGGTATAAATAGCGTGGAGGCGGCAGCGGCGGCGACTCGCGCAGCGCTCCTTCCTCCCTTCCTGGTACTTCGCTGTAGTGTCTTGACTCGCTTTTTGGGTGTGAGCGAGAGAGTGACTGCGCGCGGGAGCCGGTACATATAGAATTGTGGTGGGAGTTGACTTGGGGGAGTAAGAGAGGGGGAAGTGACAAGGAAATTGTATGGCGCGCCGGCTTCTGTTTTTTTTCTTTCGTTGGAGACTTTTGAAAGTGTCATAAGTCCGGAGGAGCCCTCGTCGTTGTGCGACCGTTTAGGAAGGGAAAGTCTCAACGAAATCAGCGCAGGAAGCGGAGCATGAGCATGCATTGCTGCTACATCGGCGTGTCGTCGAGGCAGAGAGTGCAGGCGAGCGGGAGGTGAGCGAGTTGGTCTGCGCTGATATGCTCCGTGGAAGGCATTTCGACGCTTGGCGGTCAGCTTCGAAAAGGTGCGGGAAGGACGCAACACCAAGTCGGTGCGGGTAAAACCAAGCCAGATGAAGCAATCATCGGGCGTTGAATCAGTGCGTTTGATGGCATAAATTCGAAATCACTGATTTAATGAAGATGCGGGACCTCAACTTCAACACGTAATTACTCCCTCAAAGGCACCTCTTCCACATTTTTTACGGGCGACTCCACGGGATCCGCTCGCCGTCAAATGGACGTGAACGCCTTCCGCCAAGACTTTGTGTGGCCTTCTTCCAATATCATGGCGGCGGATCGAGTCCTTGACACGGCACCAGCGCGGCACCTGTGCTTCACCACACTATCTCTTATCAGTTCGTCGTGCGCTACCTAATCCCTTCGCCAGCGACGTCTATCTATCTCGCCCCCAAGTCGGTCGCAATCATCGCCAACCAACCAAACCCAACGGTGCTGGTCGAACGCAAAGACGCGGCGGCTGCACAGTCCAACACGGCAAGTCACCAACACACTCGTCATATTGCAGACGTCCTCTCGAACCGTTCTGGTGTTGGGGCAGTTGGGGCGGGGCATCTGATTGCCCGCGGTGCCGCCAAGCGCCGCCGCAAGCCAGGGGCGTTCGCAAGCAAGTTGCATCCGAACGCTGTACCGCCTATCGGCGCAATGACCAATGCAACATGCATCCAACACAAGCGAGTCTTGTCTAATCTTGCATGTCGAGGCCAAAGACGCGCACGGGTTGCACAAGCAGTCGACCCGTTCAACTGCGTATCGGCATTCCCTCTAGTAACGCATCAATCCGAACATCGCATCCATCTCGGACGACAGAAACCTGTCCAACCCGATATACCGGCCTGATTGCATGCTCACACGCATCCCTCGCCATCTGGGCGGCGCTCTATTCGCGCCATCTAGTGTACTGCGTCCTCACTCCCCCTGAACCCGCAACCACCCCGAGAGAGCCTCTCTCTCTCTCCAACAAGCACCTCCTTCCCCCTTATCCAGCAACCTGCCCAAGCACCAAAGACGTCCCAGGCGACAAATCCCCCGCAAACACCCTCGAAAAAGCTCATCGCGACACCAAGCACCCGGTGGTTCATTTCCCGAGACGCCGCAGCCGCTGCAGTCAGTCCCTCCTCCACTCCACGCCCGTCCACAGAACCGTGCACCTGGCCAGACAACATGTCGGTGACGCCGGGCAACTCGTTCGCGCTGGCGGCGCAGCCGTACGTGTGCGGCGGCTCGGCGGCCATCGTGGCGGCCGTGGCCATCCACCCGATCGACCTGGTCAAGGTGCATCTGCAGCTCGCGGGCCAGACGGGCGCGCAGGTGACGACGCTGGGCGTCGCGCGCTCCGTCGTGGCGCGCGAGGGCCTCTCGGGCCTCTACGCCGGTCTCTCGGCCGCCGTCGCGCGTCAGATGGTCTACGGCACGGCGCGCCTCGGCATGCACCGCGCGCTGTCGGACAAGCTGATCGCGCGCCGCGTGGCCGCAGGCGAGGCGCCGACGCTGCCGCTGGCCGTCAAGTCGCTCTCGGCCATCACCACGGGCGGCATCGCGGCCACGCTGGGCTGCCCCATGGACGTGGCGCTCGTGCGCATGCAGGCCGACACGCTGGCCAAGGAGGGCGAGAAGCGCGGCTACAAGAACGTGGGCGACGCCATCCTGCGCATCGTGCGCGCCGAGGGCGTCGGCACGCTCTGGCGCGGCAGCGTGCCGCTCGTGGCGCGCGGCGCGGCCATGAACCTCGGCATGATGGCGTCCTACGACCAGACGAAGGAGTTCCTGTCTGTTCATTACGGCCACGGGTTCCTCACCAACACGGTGGCCAGCGCCGTGTCGGGCTTCGCGTCCGCCTTCACGTCGCTGCCCTTCGACCTCGTCAAGTCGCGCCTCATGAACATGAAGAAGGACCCCGTGACGGGCAAGCTGCCGTACACGGGCGTGGCCGACTGCTTCCGCCAGATCGTCGTCAAGGAGGGCCCGGCCAAGCTCTGGCGCGGGTACTGGACCTACTACACGCGCTGCGCACCGAACGCCATGATCGTGCTGCTCGTCGTCGAGCAGCTCAACTCGGTCTACCGGTCAGCCTTCGCCCTGCCGCCCATGAAGAAGTAAGTGAGCGCGTCCGGGAGGATTTTGAGCTTAGAAGGCGAGACGCGAGATGCGAGGGGCTTTACGGGAGGAGGGCGACAGCGGGCGGGCGCGGCCGGCACCGCACCCACTGCGGATATACAAACTAATACACGAGCACACTCGACCTGCACCACCAGGAGGGGATCCCCACGGTTGATGGCCACGTGCGTACGTCAGCAGCGATTGCTGACGTACGCTGGGTGGGTGCGCGTCAATGCCGTTCACGCGCTGCTAACTGAAATATGTTAATATAGCGAATGGTAAACAGAGCCAACTGTCATCGCAATCGCCATGTACTGATTGGAACACTGCTGATTCAGTAGTTGAAGCAGTCGAGCCGCCACCAGGCAGCCATGAGCGGGCACGAACGCTCTCGTAGCGAGCGCCACCGCTCGTCCTGCTCGACGTCTACAGTGCGTCAGCGTTGAGAGAGAGCTGCAACGCGGTCGGTCTCCACTGTCAGCACCGTGTCGTGTGTCGTGGGCGTGTCGGGTGCCGAGATAGCGTGTCGCTTCGGTGAACAGTCGGCTGGTCGATCCGTGGCCATCAAGTCCCAGCGGCGATGCGCGTGCTCGTCAATGCCGTCGCTACTGCTCTGCTGCTTGCAGCACCGCCACGGACCGCAGCAGGTACACTCACCCTGCTCCACCGCTCGCTCCTCCGTCCATCTGACCGTCCGTGCGGCTTCCAACCGCGACAGAGTTCGTCTACTACGACTTCAACGGCACCACCGGCCTCGTGCTCAACGGGAACGCCGCGACCAGCAGCTGCGTCCCGTTCCCCGCGGCAAGCCACTCCTCTCGTACTGACACCCAGCCAATCTCCCTCTAACTTTACGGTCTACAGACGTCGTACTCGCCTCTCGCAGGCGCCAGTGACGTCCGCGAAGCCTCGATCGCCGTCGTCCAGGACCAGTTCCTCGAGTCGTTCGCCGTCAAAACCAGCGAGACCGAGAACCCACACACTAGCAACACCATCGCGGGTCGTTCTGCAATGCTCGGACATCGCGACACGTTCGCAGCGAGCCCCACCGACCAGTGCGCGGTGCGTCTGCGCCTCACCGCGTCGCAACCCCGCCAAGTCTCCTCGGCATGGTACTCGTCGCCTCTCCCAGTGCTCCAGGGCTTCGAGACGCGCTTCACGTTCCAGATCACGGACCAGTCCCGCCACTGCTTCGAGGTGCGCGACCACCACTTTGGCTCGAAACACTATGAGAGCTGCATGGTGCACGGCGGCGACGGGTTCGCGTTCGTCCTGCACGCTCACGCCAACAAGACGGCGGCGGTCGGTGTTGGGGGTCAACACCGGAGTCTCCTGGGCTTCGACGGGCTCGACAACTCGCTCGCGATCGAGTTCGACTCGTGGTTCAATGCCGAGCGAGGAGAGGAGGGCGAGGCCGACACCTTCTACGACCACGTGACAGTGTACTCGACCGGTCCTGGTAGCAACACAGTCTCGGAGCGCGCGAGGCTGTCCAAGTCGGCTGTTCACGACCTCGCGGACGGCCGGGTGCACGCTGTCAAGGTCCGGTACTACACCGAGCTGCGGTACGAGTACGCGCCGTTCTTCTCGGCCACGGACAACCTGGTCCAGTTCCTCAAGGACGTGTCCGAGGGCCGCAGAGTGGGCACGCTCGCCGTGTTCATGGACGACGGGATCGCGGCCAACACGCCGATCCTGGCGCTGCCTATCAACCTCGCGGCCACACTACGGCTCCCAGCGGACGAAGCCTTCGTTGTGAGTGCTTGAGGCGGGTTGTGGGATGGTGTTGAGGGCGAGACTGACTTCGCTGGACGATGGCAGGGCTTCACAGCGTCCACTGGCAGCTCGTGGCAGAAGCACGACGTCCTCGGCTGGTACTACTGCACCTCGGTGCGTCTGCTATAGACTCTGCTGGCTAGATAGACCGGGCTGACTTGCTGTCACTATGCATGTGACGCCAGCCGCCGTGTCTGGACGAGGCCGGCGCCGAGCGCACGTTCGAGTTCGACTACAACCAGCAGTCCATGCAGTCGACGGCCTCGCATGGGAACGACCTGTACCCCGTGTACATTTACCCCACCACGGAGCCGTGGGCGAGGCGCCAGGCGTTCTTCAGCGCCGGACAGAGGACCGGGCTCGCTTCATGAAGCGGTTGAAGGGCTCCGGACGCGAGGGCGAGGCCTGATACGCTGCAGAGCAACGTCCATCGGGCAGCGGCGACGTCTGCTCGAAGCGGATCCATTCAGCGCACCACTGCCGATTTGACATCGGTTTGTTTCCGTAAATAATATATGCATGTTGGTTACGTTGTCGTTAAAACCATGAATCACATACACATCTCAAGATGACGGTTTAATTGTCCCCGTTCGATTCCATGTTTAACCATCCGTGTCTAACGCTTCGTAAATAACAGCTGATTCAGCGCGCGTCACATAATAACCCCGAAACGGCTCGCAACAGTGCGTTTTTCGCCTGTGCGTGTCTTTTTGACCCGCGACATCATGGGGGCCACGCCACCTACCCGGCGAACTGCCTCGCTCTCTTCTCTCTTCTCTCCATGGCACTGCGCCATTCATCAAGCAGCTTCCTTTAACACACGCCCGTCCAGCTCCACGCGATGCTCGAGACGATGACGGAGGCTCCGGCGGTCGAGCGCACGCTCCGGTGGCGCTCCGTCGGCAAGGAAGTGGCGCCGATCCCGCTTCAAGTCGACGCAGACGTCGACGTGTCCGTGTCAAGCGGCAAGAAGGCCAAGAAGAATGACGCTTCGACCGCCGACGTGGAAGACGAGGCCGCTGTCGTAGCGCCTACGCCGCCGCTCGCGCTCCAATGGACGGCGCTGGAGCTGCGTGTGCCCATACAGAGCCAGACGACCGGCGGGATGGAGAGCAAGGTGATCCTGGAGGCGTCAAGCGGCGAAGCGCGGCCGGGAGAGCTCCTGGGCATCATGGGGCCCTCTGGCGCCGGCAAGAGCTCTCTCCTCGACTGCATCTCGGGCCGCAACGCGTCCGCAACGGGTCGAGTAGCCGTCAATGGCTCGGAATGGACGCCACAGCTCAAGAAGCTGGCGTCGTACGCTCTGCAAGACGACCTGTTCCACGCGACGCTGACGGTCGAGGAGCACCTGGCGCTGCAGGCTCGGCTACGTATGGGACGCCGCGCTACGGCCGGGCAGCGGGCAGCAAGGGTCAACGCCGTGATGGAGGAGCTGGGGCTCGGCAAGAGCAGGCACACGCTCATCGGCGGCTACATGATGCGCGGGCTGTCGGGCGGCGAGCGCAAGCGGCTGGCGTTCGCGACCGAGATCCTGACCAACCCGTCCGTCTTGTTCGTGGACGAGCCCACGTCGGGACTCGACAGTTGCATGGCCAAGGCGGTGATGACGCAGCTCAAGAACCTCGCGGTGACGGACGGGCGGACTGTAGTCGCCGCGGTCCATCAGCCGTCGTCCGAGGTCTTTGGGCTCTTCGACAAGCTCCTGCTGCTCGCAGACGGCGCGCCAGTCTACTTTGGACGTGGAGCCGACGCCGTTGGCTACTTCGCCTCGATCGGGCTGCAATGCCCGCCGTTCGTCAATCCGGCCGACTTCTTCATGGACCAGCTCGTCGTCATGGACCGCGACGCCGACCCGGAAGGCGTGAGGCGAGTTGAGAGGCTCAAGCAAGCCTGGCGGACGGCTCCGCTGCCCAGCCAGCCACATGCCAGTGCTGTCCAGACCTCGGCGCCGGCCTGGAGCGCTCCCAAGGTCGACGTGGTGGTCTACGTCCACGTGAATGACGACCGCGCGGCGGAGGAGCAGAAGCTGCTGGCTTCGACCGCCGACAAGGCTCTCGACTGCTCCACCGTCCCGTTGCTTTCAAGCTCGGAGAGCGAGCGGATGGAGGACCGGAGACTGCCGTTCTGGGGTCAAGTGCGCGTCTTGGCGCACCGCAACGCGCTGCGACTGCTGCGCGACCGCATGGCGCTGAGGCTGCAGGTGCTGCAGACGCTCATCTTCTCTGCGCTGCTGGGCGCCATCTACTTCCAGCTCGAGCTCAACCAGCAGGGCGTGGGCAACTTCTCGGGCGCCTTCTTCTACATGGTGACGGACCAGGTGTACTCTGCGTCCATGCCGGGCATCATCTCGGTGCCGCTCGAGCTGCCCATGGTGTACCGCGAGCGCCAGCTCGGACTCTACAGCGTCGCCGCCTGGTTCGTCGCCAAGAACCTGTGCGAGCTGCCCATGCAGCTGCTGCTGCCCGCCATCGAGCTCGTCCCCATCTACGTGCTGCTCGGGCTATCCGGTCCAAGCAGTGGCGGGGTTAACGTGTTCTTTAGCATGTTGGCACTGTTATCAGCGCTTAACAGCTGCTGTGTCGCACTCGGGTACGCCGTGTCGAGCATCTGCCGCCGCGTCGACATTGCGCCGATCGTCGGCAACATCGTCATCATGCCGCTGCTGCTGCTCGGAGGCCTCTTCGTCGACGTGGACGCCGTGCCGCTCGCGCTGCGCTGGATCGAGCGCGTCACGCCCTTCAAGTACGGCTACTACGGCTTCATGCGCGTCTTCTGGCGCAGCGTCTCGGCCATTCAGTGCGAGCGGCAGGCCGACGCGGACGAAGGCGACTGCTGGGCCGCCACGGGCGAAGACGTGCTGGCCAAGTACGGCATCGACGACCGGTCCGTCTGGCAAGACGTGGCCACGCTCGTAGGGCTCAGCCTCGCCTTCCGAGCCGCTGGACTGCTCGCGTTGCAGTTATCTGTGCGGACCAAGCAGTGAAGTGAAGCAAGTGCAATGAATGCTAACCGTTAATGTTTCATTGAATGTCGGTTAACAGTGTTCGATTCCGTGGGGGGGGGGAGCCTGCTTAGAGGGCCGAGGAGACGGACGGCGCGGACGGCGCGACCTCGACGATGGCCTCGATTTCGACGGCCACGTTGAGCGGCAGCGCGTTGGTGCCGACGGCCGAGCGCGCGTGCAGCCCCTTGGGCCCGAAGACGGCCGCGAACGTCTCGGACGCGCCGTTGATGACGCCCGGCTGCGCCGAGAAGCCGTCCACGCAATTGACGAAGCCCGTGAGCTTGACGATGCGCGCCACGTGGTCCAGGTCGCCGCCCAGCTCCTCTGTCAGGGAGCAGCAGCGTCAGATCGGATCCGTTGAACCGCGCGCGGTAGTCACAGTGAAACCGAGGCGACGCACTCTTGAGCGTGGCCATGAGGCTGAGCGCCACGCGCTGGGCCGCCGCGTATCCCTGCTCGACCGTCAGGTCCTTGCCCAGCTTGCCCGTGATGAGCTCGCCGTTCGCCGCCTGCGCAATGTGGCCAGCTGGGGAGCGAGATACACCAAGAAACAGAGATCCACGGTCAGTTATGCGCTTGTTAGGAGCCCAAATGCACCAGCAGCACGCGCGCACCCGTGTAGATGTAGTTGCCCGAGCGCACGACGTTCACGTAGGCGCCCTTGGGCTCGCCCGCGGCCGGCAGCTCCAGCCCGAGCGCCGCGAGCTTCGCGTCAATCTTGCCCGTCATCGTGTTACTTTTGTGCAGTCGCCAACGAAAAGTGGCGTGTTTGTTGGTTTGACACCGGGCGGGATATCATGTGAATCAAACCTTAACTGACGTGTAGTTTGCGCAACCATTTCGTCGGTTAGTAACGCGTTCGGCTTCTATTCAATGCAGTCATGTTGAGGTGGCTGGCTGTGTGGCTACAGATCACGCAAGGTGGGTTCAACGCACTCGATGGATACAATTGGGTCCTCAATTCACCTGTTCATACTACCCGCCGGTGCGTTGTCTGCGTGGATGCGGAGCCTTGACAAGCGCGCAGAGGTTGGGTCCTCTAGCGATACTGGCCAGCCGAAGCGACACTCCGCCTTGGCCGCCACTTCGCATCACTGGCAGCACGCGGCTCACCCTGGCCGCCAGGTTTCTCTCCGTCCGGTTCCTCCGGCGCGCGCTGGCGTTCGAGTTGGCCGGGAACGTCTCGAACGGCGTGGCGTAGCGCGTGAAGCCGCGCACGAAGAGCAGCTCGTGCTCGCTGCCGGTGGCGAGCGCCATGGCGAGCCGCGAGCTCCAGCAGAGGATCGTGAGCACTCGTTGCAGCGAGAACTCGAACGTGCGCAGCTCAACGTCGTGGTGCGGGCTTGGGCTCCAGTGGATCAGCCGCCGGTTGCGCAGCAAGCCGGTGATAGGTCCCAAGTCCTCTCCCTCCTCGTGCGGATCAAAGCCCATCCGCGAGTCCGAGTGGACGATCCTCGCAGCCAGCAGGAGCGCTCCTAGCAGCACCAATACCATGACTGGCGCCGCCAGCTTCTTGGAGAAGCCCAGCCGCCTCCTTGCTGCAGGAGTGACGGCGTCGAGCAGCAGCACCCACTGGAACCAGAGCCACCAGCCGAGCGCGGCCAGACACACGGCCGGTTGCCAGCGACTCATGTCGGCCAGGCTCAGCGCGAGACTGACGGCCTGGAAGACGGAGAAGTTGAAGTCGAACGTAAACGCGAGCGTCCAGAGCAGGTCGCGCTGCATGAGCCTGAGGAAGAGCGACACGAACGTCAAGGAGCAGCCGGCACCGGCCGCGCTCAGTACCAGCATCACCTCGCTGTCTGGGTTGATGTTGACGCCAAGGATAGCGATCCACACTGCGGTAGTAGCCGCGGCGCCGAGTGCGCCGGTCGAGTACAGAGCGAGGCGGGAGACTCTCGACCGGTGCCAGACATGGGTCAGTGCACCGGGAACCAGCGTGCGGTGCGCGTCCACGACGAACTTGGCGAGTCCGTGGGCCTTGACCGGCTGTCTGGCGCTCGTCGAGATGGTGCCGAAGGCCGACGGGATGGCGCGGATGGTCACGCGCTGCTTGCGGCGCTGCGGGTCTCTTCGCGGCGCAAGCTCGAGCCTCGCCTTGAGCATGACGCAGTAGACGATGGCGCTGTCGAGCGACGAGAGCCCGCTCTTGCTCAGGTGCTTGCGGACCGCGAGCTTGGTCATGAAGATGGCGAGCGTCGAGGCCGTGAAGGCCACGACGTCGCCGCTACTGAAGGCGAAGTGCCGGTAGTGGACCACGATGGTGCGGCCGTCGGCCACATACCGCATGGAGCAGAGCACGCCGAGCAGGATCATGCTGGGGATGCCGGCGCCGACCGTCTTGGTCGCCGCGGCAAAGGTCCGGAAGTTGGCGTCGAGCGTCAGCGCGATCTGCATGGCCAAGCACGACACGATGCACATGAAGGAGCGCACGTCGTGGAACACGAGGCCGATCCAGAGCCAGTGGACGGCGTTGAGCAGCGAGAGGAACCAGTACTCGTAGCTCGTCTTGACGAGCGCGGAGATCACATCCAGCGAGAGCAGACCGGCGACGAAGACGAGCGGCAAGGCGCTGAGCAGCAGCACGTACGTGATGCACTCGCGGACAAGCGGCGAGTGGAAGAAGAGGATGCCGAGGTACAGCAGCGAGATGCCGCGCGTGAAGCGCGAGATCGCGTCGTGCTGGTTGCGCGCCACGCCGACGAACCAGTCGTAGCGGACGGGAGATAACAGCGACCTGGCTGGAGTGCGACTCAGGTCGACTGTGGGCAGATCATGAGCCAGTCGGAGCTCGAAGAACCGGTCCTGAACGTGGACTCCACGAGGGACGACTCTCGGACTCTCAACCTGCTGCCTTGTGGATGCTGTGGAGCCAGGAGAGTCGTTGACCGGCACGATCCGACCCATATCCAGCCACAGTCACCCGTAAGACGGAGCGGGCACTACAAGACGAACGAAGGTGTTGCTGTGGAGCTGACGGGATGGATGCTGCTGCCAATGTATTTGTGTCGCTCTCTCAGTCTATAAATGCGTCTCACGGGCTTCTCTCACCTGCGTTTCATCATCAGCCGAAGAACTCGCGGGCGACGTCGGGCAGTTCCGAGGTCGAAGGCGAGAGAGCGAGTGGCTGCGACAGCGAGTCGCTCGCGCTGCTGGTCTCGAACGTCTCGCGAGGGCCTCGCCGGTGCGTGAGCTCGTCAGCCGCGATCTCCACCGCGTCCGTCGCCATCGCAGTCGACACACAAGCGGGGCAGAAGTCCGTGTCTCTCTGGATCACCTTGCCTCGAGTATACGGCTTGGACAGGAAGCTCAGGCGGTGCGTGACGACGCAGGCTTCACACACGACACCGCCGCAAGCCTGACAAGACTTGGCTTTGGCCAGCGACTGATCCTTGCTGCACGCTGGGCACACGACGTTGGACGAGACGGAGGGGACGCGCGTCGCTCTGGACTGGCGTCGCGAAGCCTTGCCGTGCTTGAGCAGCCAGTTGAGCTTCTTCATCTGGCCGCAGTAGACGCCCTTGCAGCACAACATGAGCGCTTTGGCTGACCCGGGGATCGAGAGACTCGTCGGGATGTCGCCTACAACGTCGACAAAGCCCTTCATGAAGACCTGGACAGTCCCGGACGTCTCCTGTCTGAAGACGCTGCAGATCGAGTAGTTCCCGCGGACGATGTGCAAGTCGGACAGCTCCCGAACGCCCGGGATCCGCAGCGAGTGGAGCACGTTGTAGCCAAGCCGCTCGCCTTCTGGAGTCGTGGCAAACACGATGGCCTCGAGGTAGACAAGGTCCCTCGGCCGCAGCACCTTGCGGACTACTCGAGCAGCGAACGGAGCGAGCTCACTGACGGTCCACTTGAGGTGCAGGCCTTGCAGCGGCTCGTCCGCGGTTGGTTTCACTATAGCCGCCAGGATCTTGGAGTCCGCGACTTTGTCGTCCACGTAGGCGCTCTTGACGAGCTGCAGCTCGCGCGTCGTCGAGTGGTGTAGGCCGAAGAGGAGGCCGTGGAGCTCGCCCTCGAGCGTGCCGACGACCATCACAGCGTGTAGTTTGGTCGACAGCAAGCTCGTGTTGCCTGCAACCGGTCCACCGATAGGGTGATGGCCAGAGCCCAGAGCTGCGGCTGCTAGCTGAGCGCGAGTAGTGGCGGCGACGTCTGGGAGTGTGCGGTCGGCATAGGCCGAGAGTCCGCGGCGCTGCTTGACGAGCCTCCACTGCGTGTCGTCCACTACACCGCCTCTCGAGACGCGCAAGTGCTCGAACTGGTCCACGGCGTCGCGTACGAACATGTCTGCTGGGCGTTGAAGCGCGAGCGAGTCCTACTCGCTGACGTGCACGGGCGGGAAGAGGTCGTCCGGAAGCGGGAAGAGCATGGCTTGAGTGCTGGATCGGGGTTGGCTGAGTGAGGAAGGGACTGAGGCTGAGCACCGAGAATCGCAATGGAGTCGGCGCGAATGCAGAGGCGGCGTTGGAGTGGGAGGAGATGCCAGGCGCACCGCTTGGTGACTGTCGATCGGCGCACTGTTCATGGACGCGGGGATTTGACAAGCTGCGACGTGTGTAGTGTGCAAATGACATTTTTAACGAATGTAGAACAATTTATACCAAAACATTAAAATTCAGAGGGTATTGGACTATTATTTTGAAGCAATAGGTTTCATGTATTATATTAGTTTAAATGCATAAATGGACAGTAAGAGGCTCACCCGGCTTGCCTCCACGAGAACTGTATCCATGTGTAGAGCCACGTAAGAATGAGCTGATCCGTTACCAGGTATCCAGCATGGATACACTCTCCAGACTCGATGGGATGCATCCAGCCTCGAAGCGCTGCATATGCTTCGACCATGGGGCTTGGCCTGGCCTGATCTACCTGCTCCTGCTCTCACTTGTGGCGTCTCGACAGGCTGGGGAAGATGGCGGATCGCCTTAGCTGCGACTGCACGGGGAAGGTCTCGTACGGGCTCTCATACTCTATCAATCCCTGTACGAAGAGCAGCTCGTCCTCGTGTCTTCTAGCGAGTTCAAACGGCAGCCGCGTGCTCCAGCCAATGAGGCTGGCGATGCGCTGGATGGCGAACGTGGACGCGCGGACTTGAAAGGCCACGGGCGGGTCGCTCGACAGTTGAATGCGCCAGAGCACGAGGTTGTCCATGACGTCCTCGTCCGGCGCGAAGAACATGGCGAGCGCCGAGAGGAAGGCGCAGAGCAGCAGCAGCACCATGACGGCGGCCGCGTACCTCTTGCGGAAGCCCAGGCGCTGCTTGGCGAGCGGCGTGAGCGTGTCGAGCATGAGCACCCAGTAGAACCAGAGCCACCAGGTGAGCACGGGCAGGCACCAGCGCGGCTGCCACCGCATCATGGCGCACAGGCAGACGGCGAGCGCGTTGATCTGGAAGGCCGAGAACATGAAGTCGAAGTTGAAGGCGAGCGCGAGGATCACGTCTCGCTGCCACAGACACGCGAAGCTGCCGGTGAAGACGAGCGACGCGGCCGCGGCCGTCACATTCAGTGCGATCACCAACGGCTTGTAGTCTTCAGTCACGTTCTGCAGTAGCCAACCGATGAACGGCGTGGTCACTCCGGCCGCTCCAAGGACGTAGAGGACTCCGAGAGTCCACCGAGACAGCTCGAACTCGACGGCGTTGGGCACGAGCGTCCTCCTGGCGTCGACGATGAAGATGGGCGCCTTGGACAACCGCAGCTTCTGGATCGTGTTGGACACTGTATGCCGTCGGATGCGGCTGAACTCGCCCGAGCCTTCGGTGGTTGCCACGCCATTGCGTCGCTGTCTCCTGTTGGTCGGGACGAGCCGTAGTCGACTGCGGAGAACGACGCACGGCACTTCATGGAAGCCGACGGGCGTGATGTGCCGGCGGATGTGCTTGTAGTAGACCTTCTTGAGCAGGAAGAGCACGAGTGTGGACGTCGTGAAGAAGACAATGTCGGTCGCGACGACGGGCACTCCCTGGATCGTCACACTGACGTTCTTGGCGCTTGCGATCTGCTGTAGCGAGCAGCAGATCCCGATGGCCGTGATGCTCGGGATGCCGATGAGCACCGACTTGGTCGCCATACGGAACGTCCGGTAGTTGGCGTCAATCGTGATGACCGTCTGCACGCTCAACCACGTTAGAATGCACGTTAACGCGCGCAAGTCGCCGTAGATGCCGGCGAGCGCGAGGAACTGGACGGCGTTGACGACCGACATGAACCAGAACTCGTAGTTGTAGGCGAGCAGCGCGATGATCTCGAGCGACAGGAAGCTCACGATGCACGCGAGCGGTATAACGGAGCCAAGATACGCGACCGTCAAGGCCGTGCGCGTGTCGACGTCGGTGACTAGCAAGACGCCCATGTAGCCGAGCGACAGCACGCGGTAGAGCGTCGAGACGCGATGGAAGTGCATCCGCATGAAGTTGAGCAGCCGGACGTAGCTGTCCTTGGGCAGCAGCTTGACTGCCAACGTGGTGGAGATGTCGACGGCTGGAAGCGGACGCGATAGCTGCAGTTCGTACAGAGGAGAGCTGCCGCTCGGGACTTGAGGCAGTACAGGCGTCCGACCGAGGATGTACTTGTGCTTGAGAGACCGGAGGATCTCCTCGTGCGGCCCGCTCGCCAGCATCTCGCTCGAACTCATGGCTGGGTCGATCGATGACTCGCTGTCAAGCTTGACTACCACCGTCGACCGACCGACGTGACCTACCGCCTTTGATCTTCATACGTAGCCTAAGTATAGTGGTCGCCAACTGCAACTCACTCAAGGACGTCAGTGGAGCTATTCCGGGCTTCACTTTCTGGTCGTGGATGGCACTTTGGACCTGGAGGGGAGTCGAACGTCAGACGAAGCGGCTTGAAGGAGTTCATCAGCGACGACCGAGTCATCGACGCGTTGTTGGCTCTTGACCGCCTTGGACACTTCGAGCAGCTCGTTGACTCGCTTCCGCATGCTCGCCGCGCTCTTACTGAGCGACCTGCGACGTCGGCGCTTGGTCGCGGTCGGCTCCTTTATCGTCTCCATTGGAGGCGTCTCCGATGCTGAACGCTCTCCTTGGACCTTGGCAGCTGCAGGTTCTGGACTTGTCTTGCTCTCAGTATGGACGTCGGGTGTCGAGACCACCCTGTACCCGCTGACACCTCCACATCCCGACTGTCTTGACGGGGTCAATGGTGTTGGAACCACTTGAGGTGGAGATGAGGACGTTGGCCTCGATAGTGGAGCCGAGTGTGACGCCGGTCCTCGCTCTGGTCGACTGGATCCTGCGGTTCGGACGCGTTCAAGACGCAGACGATTCACGTACGCGAACGACGCGGACGCTGCTGCCGTCTCTGCGTCCCTGCCGACCCGCCTGCCGTCTCCTTCGCACGTCTTACCACCAGTCAGGAACGCTGTTCTAACGGCAGTGGCCGCGGTTTGAGGTCGTTCTCGTGGCCGCTTCGGTGATAATGGACGATCTTGAGCTGCGCCATCAGGTCGACTGCAAGTCTCCGGGTCGTCGCTGGCGTCGACGACCTCCCAGACTGGACTCCACGGTAGCTGGCGCCTCTCGGTGTCGAACGAAGCCTTGTTGAGGCTCATGGCCGTCCGTTCAGGGCTCGACGCTGCCGCCAACCGAGCTTGAGCAGCCAAGTCCGCGACATACCGCGACGCCATCCATTCCTGACGTCGAGACGCCTCGAACTGCGCTGTCTGCGCCTCCTGGACGCGTTCCGAGCGTGTTGTTGGCTCGGATCGCGCTTGAGCGTGGGTCCAAGAGGCCTGAAGTTGTTGTAGCGAGCCTGAAGCGGTCGGTGGCTGCCTTTCACCGTCACAACTGCCGTCTAAGCCTCGCTCCTGCTCTGCTACCGCCAGCATGAGCTCCTCAATGTACTGCGCAGTGTTGACGTAGTCGTTGTGAGCTGGCTCATCCTGCCGCTGCTGTTTGCCTCCAAGTCGCTCTTCGTCGGGCATCCACTTCTCCTCATCGAGGACGTTCAGTAGCCTGGTATCTCGCCCAAACAGCTCTCCGAACTGGTCAATCAGCTCACTATCGACGCTCCTAACGTCCTCACCCTCCGTCTCAGTAGGGACATGGACCGCCATCTCTCGGAAGAAGGACGCGAGCAGCTGCACTTGATCTTGAAGCGCGACAGCTGAAGTACCGACGCTAGGAGACGAGCTGCTGCTGGTCAGCTGGCTGTTCAGCGCGTTAAGAACCCTCGGAGCCGGCCGACTGCGCTTGAAGGACGCGTTGTGCTTGGCCACGAGGTCTACGAGGCCGTCGGCGAACGTCTTCTCTCGCTCTAAGACTCGTGTATGCCTCGCCATCTCTCGAGCCTTGAGGAACTGTAGTCATCCGCCAACAAACCCACGTCACTACCTCACTATAGACCTCTCTCTTGGTCGCAGTATAAGGCTGTGGACGTACCTTGCTGCGTAGAGTGACTGCCGCTGTTAACGCCTTCATGCTGTCGACTTTGGTGCCGGCGATGAACTCGGGGAGTGGCTTGGCCTGGACGAGCTTCTTCCGCCTTTGTCGTAACTTGAGTAGACACCTGAGCAGACCTGTTCCTCCTGATAGTCCGGACTCGATAGCTGCGTGAAATTGCTCGCTCTCTTCATCTTCTAGTTGAGTGTCGCCGGAGATATCAGTTAGATCTCTTGGTGTCGGTTGGTTGATTAAGTTCGTATCGGCTTCATCGGATTCTTGATCTGTGTGTGATGACTTGGTACTGGTATAGACAACCTCGTAGTAGACGCCGTGAAGAGAGAACAGATACAGATAGTACAGTCCGCTGACGTTACGACTCGAGGGGACTGGGGGGTTAACGACAATCTGCTTGCTCTCATCCGCGGCACTATCGCAAAAAGAAAAGAAATCATAACAGTTAGAAGATCAAATCCACAGATAACCGATACAGGAGGCAGCGTACCTCATGGCGCAGAACCATTGCTGAGGCAGCGACCCGGTCTGTCGATGTACCCCCGAGCCACTTGGCGCCGTGAACTCGTTCTGGTCCTTGATAACAAACACGAACGTGTGCGGCGCCAGTTCTCCCGGTGTCGGTACTTGACTGGTAGTCGCAGTGTCGTTAATAACCAGCTTGGAAGTAGCAGCTAACGAGTGTGAGACTGCAGCCGCCGCGCCAGCGCCGCCGCCAGAGTTGGTGCTCTGCAGCAGTGACGTCTTGAGCGTCACGACGAACGGTTCGCGGTGCTGGCGATGGTCCAAGACGAACAGTTGGCTGCCTTGCCGGTCGATCCGGCCGCACGTGCTCTCTCCATCTCCATAACTGATAACTGTCGGGTCTTGGATGCTCGTGTAGACCGTGAAGGTCGGTGTCGGCGCTCTTGTCGACTCTGCGAGCTCGTTGTCAACTCCTAAGTGAAGTTGTTGCTCGTTGCTGTCGAGGAGTCGCAGACAGCCGTAGAGCTTGAGCGCTCGTTGACTGATGGACGCGCTCGGGATGAGGAAGACGGACGGATGAACGCCGTTCCAGTCGCGCAGAGTCCAGAGGATCTGCTTGTCCAGCTCGATCAAGTGCGTCTTGAGCGCGATCGTCTTGCGCCGGACGCTCGTGCGGCTGTCGCGCTCGCGGACGAGCAACTTGGCGCTCGAGCTGAGCTGGAACTCGAATGGTCTGCGGAGTTAACAGAGATAGTCACAGGGTTAATGGGTTACGTGGGGTTGATCGACGAAGTGAGCAAGGGACTCAGCATACCTACTTCTCGTTCTCAGCAAGGACCATGAGGATCATTGGTGATGGAGATGCCTTGGCCTATTTGGATGCCAACAACCACAGTTGGAGGTGAGTTGGGGTGCAGGGGTTAACCGTTACATGGCGAAGGCGTACCTTGAGCTCGTAGTACTGCGGCTTCTTGCGTGGCTGGCAGGGTATGAGCTGCCCCATTGGGATCGTCTTCCAGCGCAGTTGCTTGGCTGCTGGCGTTGAAGAAGCTGGTCGGTCTTGCGTTGTGTTACTTAACGTGTCGTTAAGCTCGCTGTTGTTAACCGGGGCAAGCGAGGTCTGAAGGCGGTCGGCGAGGTGCTGGAGGAACTCTAGACACCGGTCGACACTGCCATTCTGCATACAGTTACCAAGTGAGAGTCCCGGCAGAGCGAATGACTGAGTAGAAAGCGGTCACTCACTGTGCATGCGACGGCCAAGTCGATCATGGAGACGGCAAACCCCTCGAGACTGAGTCCTTGGTCTCCGTACGGGTCAAAGTCGCGGTCGCTTTGCCAGTCTCGCTCCATCAACTCCTGGACTTCGAAGCCCGGGAGTCCAGGGAACATCCAGAGCAGGACGTTGGCCATCACGGCGAAGTAGCGCGGCGCTCCGAGCTCCTGCCAGTCTGGGATCTGCGTACAAACTGCAAGTGAGTTTGACGAGGCGGTAGGTGACAAGTTATGGAGACAGCGTACCATCCTGCTTGTGGCTTCTTCTCTTGGTCCAAAGTGCGCCAGCGGCCACAAGTCATCGACAACAAACTGCAGTACACGCTGGTCCACGTAGGGCCCAACCAGCTCCCGTAGTGACCCGTCCGAGTCGTCGCAAGTTGGCGTCTCGACCATACATTGGTCAAGTAAGAAGCGCACGCGAGGCTGGTAGTTGGCGCGCAGCTGCTCGAACCCGCGCCGCGTGCGGATGCTGCGGCCCCCGCGGGCCACACGGCGCGCCAGGAACGCGTGGTAGCACTCCTGGAGGCGCTGCTGGTCCTCCATCGGGTCCTGGGCGACGTCATCGACCGGTGGAGGCTCCATCATTGCCAGTGTGGCAGGTCGTTGATCCCCTCGCGTCGTTTCATTGTGGTCATATGCGTAAATAATCGAAAATAAGAGTGGAAGATTGCAATATTTTCAGTAACTTCAACTTGAAGCTGTAAATTGTTCGGTGTCTTTTTGAAATCTATGCGTAATTCTTCAAATTGAGAGCTTATATGAGCTGCTCACAACACTCACTCACAACCTGGGGCTATAGCTAAAGTCCCCACATAAATACTTCATGGGAGGCCCTCCTCTCCAACTCCGTCCCTCCGCCTACTCCTGCGGCTGCTTGAGCAGGCCGCCCGGCGTCTTGCACCAGGCGACGCCCAGGAACTTGGACACGTCAAACGCCGGGTCGTGCACGTCGACGCCTGTCATGCGGTCGAAGACCTTGCGGTACTTGAGCGCCTTCTTGGCCAGCAGCGCGCTGTTTCCACCGCCAAGGCTGTCGCCATTGGGAGACGGAGGCGCGGTGGCCGCCGCCATGAGGCTGCGCGCTCGCGCTTCGGACCGCAGGCGGTAGTTGTCGTCCTGGTAGCAGATGCGGATGCGGTGCGGGAGCCTCCGCGCCGACTCGGCCGACTCGACCAGGCTGCCGGTGGACCTTGCGCGGTGGCGGATGGGCGACGCCGGCGGCGGGAGCTCGTCCAGCTTGGCTGGTTGGCGGTGGCGGAGAGCGAACGCTCGCACGTCTTCCTGGAAGCGGACGGAGGGCGTGGCTGGCCGTCGAGGAGCTGAGCTCGGACGCGGAACGGCGACAGCAGTGGGAGCCATGGGAAGATGGAGAGCCGAGCGTGTGGGGTGTTGCGAGTCCGGCGCTGCAAGTTGGCGAATGAGCGCCTGGCAAGCGGGCGGGACGACGGACGCCATGGAGGACTCGACACGGTCGGGCGGTCGGTGTCGTGGGCGGTCGCCGAACATTGGCTTCCGTGAATTTTCGAAGGAACCGGCGACTGTATCCACCTGACGACTCGCTGCACAACCTCATTTATATGTTTGCAGAGGTGGTGAAGTAACAGATGGGACCTCTAGAGTTGAGATTTAGTTTAAATTGATGCCACTATATAAGAGAGATCATTGGATATTAGAGGATTGAAGACGAGGGGGACGGCAATTTTTGTGCGAGAACGGCGCGAATGGGATCTTTTCGCGCACCAAATGGAGTTCGGTTTCATCGCGTCGACTCGCTCGCGCTTGGAGCGGTTTCTATAACGAGCTGGAGACGCGATCCTTGCAGGCATTCATGTCAGCAGCATTGCGCGTCGTGGGCGTCCAGAAGATCGGCCAAGGCGCGTCCGAATATCGACTCAAAGTGCGAGACGATCGACTCTGTAGCAATGAGTATGCGCTCGTGGTGAATGCCATTCCATCCGATTCGTCGATTGCTTCAATTCCCGAAGCGCGGGCTGTGTTCTGATTGCCCAAAGTTCAAGTTCAAGCGCTGCAAGCTCCGTATTTGTGGGCAGTAGGCGATCAACGCTAGCCGGCGGCGAACCACCCAGCCGACGCATGACTCGAACGGAAGCTGCGAAGTCCGACGAGGACTGCTCAAGTGTAAATCTGTTGATGTGAGTTTACAAATGGCTCGGTGGTGAATGCCAGAAGTCCTCAAAAACAAATCCTTTCACATTGCATGTATTGTGTTACTTTGTATCAAACATCCGGTTTCTCTTCTTAGCATCCGCATAACTATTACTTTTGACAGCTTATATTCTGTATTGTTAGATAATTATGATTTGGTTGAAGTTGTCATGAAAACCAAACAAGTGTCGAAACGGAGGCAAAACGATCGAATCGAATCGCGAGTCATCAGAAATTTCCGGTCCGAAGTAAGAAAATCCGATGAACAGTTCAGCAACATTCCAAAACCGACCAGATATGCGATCAAAACATTATAAACATTTATCGAATTACTGGTGCAATTATCACCTACACTGTACTAACTAGAGCTCAGGAGACATCGCAGCCTTCCCCCGCGAATGTCCGCGCCGCCAGGTTCCGGTACCGCATGGTCTTGCGCGCGATCTCGGCGTTCCTCGAGCTTTGGTCGCTGGTCGCCAGTCCCACGACGTGCCTCGCGTTGGTCTCCGCCTGCCGCTGCAGCGCCTCGCTGAAGAAACGGATGCCTGGCGCCGTCCACACGTACAGCTCGGCTTGCACTCCGCCTCGCCTCACTTGGCTGTTCGACTGTGCTGCTGGTTCTGCTACGGAGCTCGTCGCGACCGCGGCGTTATGTTGCTGGTCGTCGTCGCCCATCGAGAGAGTCACTGACCGCGCCCGAGGAGGAGAATTGCGGAATGAGGCTGCAAGCTGGTGGGTGCCTGGGTTCAGCGACGTTTGATCGCGAGCGAGTCCGACTTGGAGGCAGTGGCGGCTGCTGCGCCTGTCCTCTGTCCTTTTTGGCGAGAAAAGCTGCTCAACAGCGGACCCGATACCTCTGTCGAGTGTACGGGTGGTCTCATCTAATTTACATGTGCGTCCATGGAAGGATTTCGCGGCATTCGAGTCTTCTATGTGAGTCTCATGCAACCATGAAAAAAAAAGAAACGCCAAGATATCTTGGCGTTCCAGACTTCAAACAACCGCTCGGTATTTTGCCTGACACACTTACTTGAAACTGTTCGCAACAAACCGGCGTTTCAATTTGTGTGAAATCGTGGATTTTGGTCAATTGAAGAAACGATTTGGTGAAAGAACTCGAATAAATCGAGAGCGAGGCGTCGTGTGCAGCTTCATTCCTCGTCCACGCACTCGCCCTTGTCGCCGGGAAGCGCTTGCAGCTTTGTGTTCCTGGCGCACAAGAGGAGGCAACACCGCTTGACGGTCAAGGACTACACCCGCGTGTGACTTGTTCGCAACAAAATCAGCGTTTCAAAAATGCGTGAACTCGTAGATTTGGTCAATGAAGAAACGGTTTGTATTTGCAGCGAGCTATATAAATGTCAAAATGATCGATCTCCTTCTTTTCTATTTTCCTCATAATACATATCTTTACTAATTTACATCCTGTAACACCAAACTCCTTTGTTTGCAACTACAAGCTGGGCAGGATAATTTGTGTAATGGTGTTGAAGGTGAATGGTATGGTAACCGTGTTGTCAGAGAGATCTTTCGCCTCGAGAACACTCAGCAGACGACTTGGTCGCGTCGGGTCCGAGCTCGCTGGCTGGATGGGTTGCTGGCCGTGGAAGCTCCACACCTCCCGAGGCAGGAACCAGCCACGATCCAGCACTGCTCAAACCCTTCAATCAGCAGCAGAGAAACCTTCAACAAGCCTGTCTTCGACTTCAAAAGAGCAGCCAAGTCGGACCCGGACCTTTGTTGCCACCGAACTCAGTGTCAAATGACAGAGCTCCATCAAACAAAAGCTCTGGCTCAGCAGCACCCCAGTTCCGAGCTCCAAGACTCAACCGCAGCGCTTGCTAAACGATTTCAACCTTATGAACGCGGCTGCCATCGGGAGCGACAGCCTTGGCCGTCCACTTCGGCCACGGGGCCGCAAAGCAGGCCGCTTTCGAGCCAAATCTCGTGGCGAGTGGCGAGCAGAAGCGAATGCAATCGCTTAGGCACTCCAATGCCAACGAACGATGCAACCAAGTCTTGTCGACTCTGACCCAAGACTGCTAGAAGTGCAGGCCAATCACGGCACTCGCATAACACACACCCCAGCACGCGTCTAAATATACACCCCGCCCATTCTTGGCGGACTGCCAAGCCTCGCTCAGTCATCACTGCCTACGCCCTTGTCATCACCACGAACGCGTCGACGACCCCTTCTCCATGTCGTATCAGCTGGTGCCAGCCTGTAAACCTCCGAGCATCCACCTGTCCAAGACGATCCTCTCCTGCCTCGCATCCGTCGAGGCGGACGCGCGCTTCACGCGCTGGATGCAGCGCCACGCCTCGCGCTTCGCGTGGTGCAACCGGCTCGGCATCCTGGGCATCAGCGCCGGCTTCTTCGCGCCTCGAGCGACCGGCAGACCGCTTATGGCGGCGTGTACCGCTCTGTGTGCTCTTGGCATGGCGCCGACCGCTCTGTTCCTCAACGTGCCGGTGCTGCGGCTGCTAGCGATGCAGTATGACTTCTGGGTCTTCTTGGTCTTCAACACGGTCAACTGGAGCATCTGCGCCGTGCTCTTCGGGGATCTGCGCGCCGTCGCGTGCTTCGCCTGCTGGCTCAACACGGCGCTTGTCCTGTGTATTGACGCCAACACGCGGACACTGACGACCTTGGTGCGCGGCGCGACGCTCTGGCTGCCTGGCGCTATAGTCATCACCGTCGCCTGCGTCTTCCACCTCTTTGACATTGACGACCGCCACTACCACACGCTGACAGCCTTGCGACATGGAGACGAAGACAACGGAGACTACGACCACCACCGCCACCTGAGCATCTCGCTCGTCGACCTGTTCGTCAACGTCTCCATCACCATCAGCATCTACATCGGCATCCGGCTGTACTACAAGCGCGAGGTGCTATCGGCTCGCTTCCGCCACCGCCGCATGATCCCCAGCGGCATCCTCCGCATCGCTCTCGCCCTCGAAGCGTCCACTATCGACCAGAAACCCCCAAAACCGTCGACAACATCAGTTAGGAGACGGACAGCGCCGGTGATCTCTCCCCGTCGTCAGCGTCAGAGTCTCTTGGCGTCCACGCTCTGGCGGTCTGTCCGAGTGCTGGCCGACTATGATCCGGCCTGGAACCAGTCGTCCACTGGCTCGCTTCACCTCGTAACTGCGCAGTCTACCAGCGACACTCAGCAGCTGGAGCTCATCCGGCCCCGCATCACGAGCTTCTCGTCCAGCGACACGCTCGTCCGCGGTCTTGACGGCCCGGGATCCGACACAATGCGGCGGTTGTTGGCTCTCAACGCCGCCTCCAGTCTGTTGCTGACCGTGTACAGCCTGACGTCAAGGACTCACGCGGCGCTGGCTTCAGAGGCGGGTCTGGCGCTCTCGACCACCTTCTTCGTCACGCTCATGGCTCACTCCAACCGCGGGATGCTGCAGTCCCTGGCCAGGAACTTCGACGTGGTCTACATGTCGTTCCAGGCCTGTGCCAGCGCCGCCAGCTTCGGCGCGTCACTGCACGACCAAGACGACTCCAAGCTGTGCTCCATCGCGTCGCTGCTACTCTGGCTTCACCTCGCGCTGTGGCTCGACGCGCTACTACCAGACACTGGCCGTCGCCTGGGCGTCAAGAAGTGCCACTTTGCCGTGCTCATGCTCGGAGCCGTCGTGCTCCTCGCGTTGGTTATGCACAGCACCGTGACGGGGTCGTCCATCGTCGCTCCGGAGCTCGAGAACCGCGTCGTCTTCTGCCTCCACGGCGCCAGACTCTGCGTCCACACGCTCAACTTCCTGTTCATGCGGCTCGCGTCGCTCTTGACCGTCTTGCTGCGCGTCTTGTGGGTGTTAGCGACCCAGAGAGACAACGAGCTCGTCTTCTTCCGCGGCCGCGTAGAGTTCACCGCGCCAACACACCGCCTGCCGTTCGAGATCGCGGAGCTAGTCGAGTCAAACAGAGTCATCGCGATTCTCCCAGGCGCACAAGGACAGCACAAGGCGGACGCGAGAGGGAAGAAGACGGACGGGTGATCAGTGTTACGCAAGCTGCGATACCTCGCTGCAGTCTCTCGATGACTTGGAGAACGACTTCAAGCCCCAATGTCGTCCGTTTGGGCCGCTTTGGGAGCTGGCACGACGGCGTCTAGGGATGTAGAGAGTCCAGATGACTGGTCGACGGTCGTAACAGCGTCAATATGGCCACCGATCGCCTCTGGAACCGAGTCGAACGAGCCGACAGTGTCCTGCTGGGATAGAGATGACCCCGCAGCCGGGGTATGGGACTCAAGAGCGTCGACATGGCTCTCGGGGCTGCCGACCACGACTTCCTGGCTGTCCACGTCGGTCAGTGAAGGCTGGCTGCTGCACAAGTCGATGAGTATGCGCCAGGACCCAAACCCCGTCCCGTTCTGCTCCACAATGAGTTGGTGATCGTCAGAGACGCCGTCCACTCCTCATACTCACTGGCTGTGAGCTTAGCACTCACCCTGGCGAGCTCCGCTTGGACGCACGCCGTCTCGCTGGCCAGGTTCTCAGCCACTGCCAGCTCCACCACCGCCTTGACGTACTCCGACAGGTCTGCAGCTCGAACATCCGCCAGAATCTGCTCCGTCTTGCTGCCAATGGCCTCCACGACCTCTTGCCAGCTCAGCAGTCCGTCTCCGTCGCGGTCGAACGCCTCCAGGTCGGCCAAGCTGCAGTTGAACAGCGCCGATCGAGCCAACAACTCGCTCGCAAGTGGAGGCCAAGCCAACTCCGACACGTTGTCGCTCCTCAGAGCGTTCGCGGCTCCAGTACTCGTCGTCATGGCGGTCTCCGAGGCGTCCGAGCTGGTCAGGAACCCGCTAAGCGAGCCAAACTGACCGTCGCCTTGCTCCCCAAGCGTACACAAGGCGGCAACTATGAGAAGGAGAGAGCAGGACCCGCCGAGCTGCAGCCGTCGACGTCGGAGGTGTTGAGAACGCGCTAATGCAGCGCGAGCGCCTCGTCTAGGCGCCGCGATCCTCCGCTTGGCCTCCGTCTCTTCATGAGCGTCGCCTCGGGAGCCGTAGCTGTAGCCCCCGGCGTCTATCGGCTCCATCATCGTACTCTCCGCCTTCACTTCCGAGTTGTGAGTGGGTGAAGAAGGGAGTCTTTGACAGGAGGAGGCAGGTGAATCGTGGACGGTTTCTCTCCGTCTCTAGTGTCGACGGCCGCCATGCTCTCGGCAAGTAACTGTCGGCTCAGTATGAAGCGACGCGCGATCGTTCATCAACAGTCTCCGCTCTCTTGCAGTCTGTCCGCAGGTACTACGTGTAGAGCTTCAGCACGGGGCTCAAGAGATTAGAATGGGGTTAAGGACGAGCAGAGAGGCAGCGAGGGAAGGTCACGTCGTGACGTAGTGGCAGTCCCCTCCGGCGTCTAGAAGGTGAGTTCTCCCGAGATGACCTGGGCCCTGCCGATGACGTAGACCTTGGCGCCGAGCTCGGTGAGCAGCTCGTGCGGCAGGATGTTGCGTCCGTCGAAGAAGAAGGCGGGCTTGGTCATGGACTCGTGGATGCGCTTGTAGTCGTACGTCTTGAACTCGTCCCACTCGGTCATGGCGGCGATGGCGTGCGCGTCCTTGGCGGCCTCGTACGGGTCGCTGTAGAGCGTGAGCAGCTCGTGCAGCTGCGGGTGCGTGGCGACGCTCACGCCCTGGTACTCGAGCTCGTGCAGCAGGTCCTCCTCCTTGACCTTGGGGTCGTAGATGGCGACGCGCGCGCGCTCCTCCAGCAGGTACTTGACGATGGTGGCGGCGGGCGTCTCGCGCACGTCGCCAGTGTCCTTCTTGAAGGCGGCGCCGAGGATGCAGATCTTCTTGTTGGTCACCGTGTTGAACATGCGGCGGATCATGGTCGTCGCGAACCGCGTCTTCTGGTACTCGTTCATGGTCACGACCCCGCGCCAGTAGTCGGCCACTTCCGGCAGGTGGAAGCTCTCGGCCAGGTATACGAGGTTCAAGATGTCCTTCTGGAAGCACGAGCCGCCGAAGCCCACCGAGCAGTTGAGGAACTTGGACCCAATGCGGTCGTCCGCCCCCACTGCGCGCGCCACTTCATGGACGTTCGCGCCAGTGGCTTCACACACAGCGGAGATCGAGTTGATGCTCGAGATGCGCTGCGCCAGGAAGGCGTTGGCCACGAGCTTGGACAGCTCCGAGGACCACACGTTCGTCGTGATGATGCGGTCGCGGGGGACCCAGCGAGCGTAAACCCCCGCCAAGGAGTCGACCGCTGCGTGGCCTGCGGGCGTCTCGGCGCCGCCAATGAGGATACGGCTAGGCGCCTGGAGGTCCGCCACGGCCGTGCCTTCCGCCAGGAACTCGGGGTTCGACAGCACCTCGAACTGCAGCCCCTTGGAGTTGGCGCGCAGCACGGCCTTGATGCTCTCCGAGGTGCGCACGGGCACGGTCGACTTCTCCACGACGATCTTGTTGGACGTGGCCACGTCGGCGATGCGGCGCGCGCAGGCCTCGCAGTTCTTCGTGTCGGCCGCGCTGCCGGCGCCGATGCCGCTCTGCTTGGTCGGCGTGTTGACGCACACGAAGATGATGTCGGCCTCGTTGATGTACGTGTCCAGGTCGGTCGAGAAGAAGAGGTTCTTGCCGCGCCGCGCGTCCACGAGCTCCTTGAGCCCCGGCTCGTAGATCGGGATCTCCTCCGGGTCGTTCCACTTGGCGATCTGCGCCTCGGAAATGTCGACGACCACCACCTTGATGTCGTGGCAGTAGTTGGCGATCACCGCCATCGTCGGGCCGCCCACGTACCCGGCGCCCATGCAGCAGATGGTCATCTTGAACTCGCTCATCTTGCGGTGGGTATAAGGGAGGTCTGAGGGCTTCGTGGGGGCTTCCTGGGGCTTCGGAGGGGCTTCGAAGGGGCTTCTTCCGGGCGGGGACAGCGCTTCCGCGTGGCGATTTGAGTTGTGAGCTCGTGACCGCGAGCGGCGCGGCTATCTTGCTAACCGCACGTATTGGGTGTGGCATACAATTGACAAGTCAACCAGTGTTATTTTAGTATCTGCACGTCAGGACACTTCAGTCGCCCGCGAGCAGGAGTGATGGTGCACAACACGTCGCCCCGCCCCAACGCTCCACAGCTATCGTACCAGTCGAATAGGTACAACGTACCTACATCTTCAAATAAATTAATTGAATTCCGCGTTTGACCCCCGCTTGAGGACTGAAGATTGAGCATGGCGGGGTGCTTCGAGGCGTGCTCGGGGCTCGCGCTGCTGGCCTTCAACGCCGTGGACCTCGTCTGCGGACTCGTGCTGGCGAGCTACGGGCTCTTCCTCGGTGGGCCCAGTCACCCGCGCCGCCTGCCTCTCTCCTCCAGCTCCAGCCACTGACCAACTGAGACCGTCAATGTGTTCCGCAGGTTTCAACCACTACGCCCCCATTTGGCTCTTCGGTGCGTCTTCCTCGCGTTCAACCGCTCGTAGTGCCTCTACGCCTGGCTAATGCGCTTGGCTCTCGTGTTACGGACGGTATCAGCGCCGCTCGTGGTCGTCGGCACGCTCGTGGTCGTCGCCGTGAGCATGAGCAGCTGCGGACTGTTGCTGCGCCGCTTCTCCGGCTGCATGACGGCGGCCGCCGAGCTCTTCCAGATCCTCGCGCTCGCGGAGCTCGGGCTGGCCGTCGCCATCTTCACGCAGGGCGCGTCCATCGACCGCTTCCTGCGCGACCACCAGTTCGAGCTAGAGATGAGGTGCCGGCCTTGGCCATTGCCGTCCTTGAACTCCATCACACTCGCTGATCACTTGCTCTGTGTATGGTCGACAGCGACGCCGAGCTGCAGCGCTTCGAGCACAACAAGTACATGCCGGGGTACGTCCTCATCGGGCTGTTCGCCATGGAGGCGCTGCGCTACCAGTACAGCGGCGACCTGCACCGCGCGCGGCTCCGCCGGCAGCTCCAGTACCAGTACCAGAGCATCGCCTGAGCGCTTCTGCATCGGCACCACCACGGCAGTTGCCACGCACTCCACCGCAACCTCTGGAGGACAATCGACAAGTTTTGAGGTCCCTCAGGGCTCGGATACCCGACATCCACCGCTACCTAGGCGTGCTTGGCCTTGAACTGAACGGTCTTGCCCTCCTTCAGCTCGTCCAAGTGGAAGACAGCGACGATGCCAGACTGAGCCGCCACACATCCACGAGAGGAGCATGTCATGTGAGATACCGACCATGCCAAACGACCATGAAGAGACGGACGTACCCGGTGCAGCACGGTCTTGATGATCTTGTCCTTGGCGTCGAACTGCGGCAGGCGCACGGCCTCCTTGCCGTCCTGGAACAGGATGAGCGTCGGCAGCTGCCAGCTCGTGGCCGACACGTCGATATTGTACGTCGCGGCCAGGTCCGGCCACTGGTTCAGGTCGACCTTGCCGAACTGCAGCGCCTCGGACGAGTACGTGAGCGACAGCTCGGCCACCATGGCGTCGTGCTCGAGGCAGTAGTCGCTCCACTCGGCGAAGAAGTACACGAGCCAGCTGCGCGCCGCCCCCGGTGTCTTGACGCGCGTGATGAGCCGCTCCACCAGCGCCGGGTTGAGCGCGCGGATCTTGGACGGACCGCTGTATACTGGCTGGCCCACGCCCGCGAAGAGTACTGAAGCAGGCGGTATTGTGTGGGAGTGAGCGAGGGTTACCCGGTCCCTGAAGCACCTGAGAGGGTCACGCACCGACGCAGTAGGCCGCGTACCAGCCGAAGAGCGTCGCGTCCAGGTAGTAGAGCGCCGCGAGCACGCCGACCTTGCCGTACATGAAGAAGAGCGCGACGACGCCGTCGCTCGTGGCCTTCTTGCGGTAGTTGATGACCCACGAGAGCGCCGCCAGCAGAAAGATCTCGTGCTCCTGTCCGCGGTCATCACAGCCGTCAGCTTCCGCCAGTCAGGGAGCGCCCTCAATGACCAGAAAGCCGCCATCGAACCAGCGGGATCCCCAGGTAGTTGTTGCGGTCCTGCAGCTCCTCGCTCGACACTTTGTAGCGGATCGGCAGGTACGCTAGCAGCGCCACCGCGTTGCACACGTAGTACGGCGCCAGGAAGCGCTTCCAGAGGCCCGCAACCTCTGCAGGAGGCGCCGCCGTCTCCGCCTTGGTCTTCTTCCCCATGATCGATCGATCCACTTGTGCTCAAAATGGCGAGCAGATCACTGTTATATTGGGCAAGCATGTTCGTTTTGGGCAGCAATAATTGTTCGTTTTGGTGTTTGAAAAGGTTACTTCAACATGCAATCCGCGAGAGAAGTATATTTTAGCGGGATGGTGGTGTGCTACCCTGGAGTGAATGGCTGCGCGCTCGGGACGACGGCGCCGAACCTGGGCGTGGTTGACGATGATCCCCGCGGCCGACTGCTGTACTCGACGCCTCCATTCAAAAGGACGCACTCGTCCCCGTGTCTGCGCGTACAGACTCGCCACGTGAGGCGCACGCACCACACGACGACGAGTAGTAGGCGGCCGAGCAGGAAGCTCGTCGTGTAGATGCGGACGTCGCGGCCAAAGACGGAGCCGGCGAACATGACGCGGTCCTGGAAGTCCTCTGCGCGATTGACAGACAAGTGGATGATGCCTGCCGCGCTCATGAAGATGTTCCAGAGTAGCACGGGGACGGCGAACCACAGCCGAAGGCCGAGCTTGTGGCGCGCGGCAGGAGTGAGCGCGTCCATCCCGAGCGCCCAGAGGAGCCACATCAGGCTGGTGCACACGTCGGCAAGTGTCCAGCGGTCCCAGTGCGCCAGGTACGCGATGCAGACGAATGCCGTGACGACCTGGAAGAGCACGAACAAGCAGTCAAAGGACCTGCAAAGCCGGCGGAGCAGACGCCGCTGGTACAGCGAGGCGAACACTGCCGTGAACACGAGGGTCGCAATTAAAGCCACGCCACCGACGTCAGCCTTCACTTGGGGACTGGAGACCTGTGCTGCGATGGTTGAAGCCAGGAAGCCGACGCTGCCGGTCGTGTACAGGGCTGCGAGCTTCATCGACGACAGTCTGTCCAGTGACCGCGACATCCAGGGCACCACCGTGTCCCTCGCGTCGAAGTGCTCGTCGAACGGCACGTGCGTCAGCTGGCGGACGGTCTTGTGCACGGAGATGCTGGGGCTAGACGCCACCGCTGATGCTACTCGACCATCTGCTGTCGTTGCATCGGCCGAGCTTAGCGCCTCGAACTTGACGTTGCAGCGGAGGACGATGGTCTGCACTGCGTTGCGACGCGACCTGGCGACTCGGAGCTTGTTGACGGCCACGCGTAGCACGAGCATGCCGACTGTGAGCGTCGTGGTCTGCACCATGTCGACCGAGGTGATGGCGAACCCTTTGCTGAGTCGAGCAATGACGATGTTCTTGAGCCCAAGAGTGTCGAGCGTGATCTCGACGTACAGGATCGAGAGGAAGACGATGGCGAAGAGCGCCGAGACCGTGAAGAGCTGGTTCGGGTGCACGTAGGCGTCCGACAGCGACGCGTTCATGAGGTCCAGCAGCAGGTAGGGCAGCAGCAGCACGCGGATGTCGTCGCACGAGATGCCGAGGAAGACGGTCCAGACGACGAGGCTGACGAGCAAGAGCCACGCATCGAACTGCCGGAAGAGCAAGCGCACCATGTCCGAGCTGAGCGCGAGCGAGACGCTCACGATGCCCTGCGTCTGGACGATTGGTGATAGGATAATGAGCCAGTAGGTGGCGCGGCTGAGCGGGGAGACAAAGCCGATGATGCGGAACGTGAGCCCGAGGAAGTAGCCGGCGGAGATCAACGAGTGGAACCGCCGAGAGAACGCGCGGTACTTCCTGTCGAGCGGCGGGGGTAGTAGTCGCCGCCGGAACGTCTTGGACGCGTCGAACGACGGCAGCGGGGCGGTCGGCACCAGCGCGTAGACATATCCGATGCTGGCGGTCGTCACCGCTGAAGGTTCAGCCATGCTGGCAGCAATGATGCAGCGTAGACGCCCGTCGCTAGTTCCGTTTCTTGGCGGTCGATTGCTATTCTTGGCGCAGCCGAATCGAATGGGAGATGGCGTGGCCACTTCAATGCGTACCTGCACCACTTCAACATGGGCGTATTTGCGTCACTGAGACTGAGTATGGTTTCCACTTAATATGGGACTTGCTTGCTCTTGGTCAAGTGTTCGTCTGGAAACAAAAGTGCGACGTCCCAGTTTAAGTGGTCAGCATACTCACTTCAAGACAAACGGTCGCTTCGCGTGCTTCCGATCCGCGTCAGAAAAATGACAAGCTTCAGTATCGCGGCAGAGATCAAAGGCCGAAGCGGCCTCGACAAATGCGGACCCCACACTCGAACTGGACTCGTCGGGAGCAACCAACCGCAACCGACCGACGCCACCACCACAAATAGACCGGCCGCGTGCCCAAATAGCCTCGACCTGCTGCGTTCTGGCGCTGCGTGTGCCGTCGTAGTCGGAGAGGGAGAAACCGCACCGAAGCGAGAGCGCAAGAGCACTCTTCCGCTGGCAATGGACGCGAACATGGAGGTGGCGGTGCGCCAGTGCGTCGACGCGGACGCCGCGCGCGTCGAGGAGCAGCTGGCACTGCCCGATGCAGCCACCAAGCGCCGGCTCTTCGGGCTCACACACGCCGGCGCACTCATCGAGACGTCCTACTACACTCTTTGTGCCGAGGCCGCCGTCCCCGACAAGCACGAGAGCCCGGAAGACGGCGACAACGACGCAGCCCCCGTCAAGACCATGCTGGGCTTCGCGGCCTTCGACGACAAGGTGCCCGCGAGTCTGGCGCGCTGGCCCGAGGTCGTCGAGTACCTCAGGAACCGCCTGCTCTTCGGCAAGCCGAGCGGCTGTCTGCTGCTCACAGCCTTCAGCCACAACGAAAGTGTCGACACCCAGCGCGTCCTCACTCCGCTGTTGCATGCGCTGTTTGCGGCCAAACCAGAGCTGGGTGGCGTCGTGCTCGCTGTGCCTGTGGGCGTCCCCGTTGAAGCCATGGGGCTGTTCGACCACGTCTTCTCGCTGCGCGACTCGGTCGCCGCGTCCTCCGGCGCGCTCTTCCGCTTCTTCCGCGCTGTGCGAGCCGACTACGCACCTGCCATGTTCGTCCGCCCAGCGCTGGCCGACGCGGCCGCGAGTGAGGCCGAGCAGCTGCAGCCGGTGGTCGACAAGGCGTTGATGCAGACGCGACTGCAGGACGGCGCCGCGCACCACGCGTGGTTCGACCCGCAGGCGCTGGCGACCACGATCGCGAGTCAGAGCGAGCACGCCGCCGTGTTCGTGGCCGAGCGGGTCGCGGGTTCGCTCTGTGGGGTCTTGGCGTGCACGGACGCCGTCCCAGCGAGCCAGGTGGACGCGTACAGCAAGCTTTTCGGCGACTTGTACCGCCAGCGCAGCAGCACCCGCGGGTCGGCTTCAAACAGTGAGAAGAGGCCGCTCAAGGTGCTCGTTTTGGGTCCCACGGGGTCTGGCAAGGGCACACAGTGCGCACTGCTCGCCAAGGAGTTCGACGCCGTCCACGTGTCGGCTGGCGAGCTGCTCCAGGCTCAGATCCGCGACGGCACGGAGGTCGGCGCGCGAGTACAGCCGTTCATCGACAGCGGAGCGCTCGTGCCCGACGACCTCGTGACCGACCTGGTGCTCGCCCGCCTGCGCTCGGACGAGTGTGAGAAGCGCGGCTGGCTGCTCGACGGCTTCCCACGCACGGAGATGCAGGCTCGCCTACTCACGGGCCACGGGGTCAAGCCCGACGTGGCGGTCGTGCTCAGTCTGGAGGACGATCTAGTGGTACAGCGCCTGGCCGACCGCCGTGTGGACCCAGACTCTGGCCGTGAGTTCCACCTGGAACTCGACCCGCCGCCAGAGGAGCTCGCTGGCAGCTTGGTGGCCTTGCCTCGCGACGACGAGACCCTCGTGCGCAAGCGGCTGGCCGCGTACCACGAGCACGCCGAGGCGGTGCTGCAGTCCTTCATCAAGACCTCGGTCGTCTTCTACGCCGACGCCGCGCGGTCCGTGCCGGCCGTCCAGCAGAAGATCGTCCAGGAGATCTACCGCGCGCGTGGCATCCGGCGCCGGCTGCGACTGCGCCATCCGCCCAAGCTCGTCATCTCCGGACCTCCGGCGGGCGGCAAGGGCACGCAGTGCGAGTGGCTCGAGCGTGCGTTCGACGTCGTGCACCTGTCGACAGGCGACATGCTGCGCGCGAGCATCCAGGCTGATGCGGAGCTCGGACGCCAAGCTAAGGCGTTCATGGAGGCCGGTGATCTCGTGCCGGACGAGCTCATCATCGAGATGATCCTCGAGCGGCTGCAGCAGGAGGACTGTGCGCAGCGTGGCTGGCTGCTGGACGGGTTTCCGCGCACTCGAGCGCAGGCTGAGGCCATGCTGGGCAAGGGCATCGTGCCGGACGCCATGCTGCTGCTGGACGTGCCGGACGAGGTCGTGGTCGAGCGCATCTCTGGCCGCGTGACGGACCCGGAGACTGGCGCGTCGTACCATACGACGTTCAACCCGCCGCCGACTGAGGAGATCGCGGCCCGCTGTGTCACGCGCAGCGACGACACGGCCGAGACGGTGCGCACGCGGCTGCAGAACTACCACGACAACTGCGAGCAGGTGGCGGCGGCGCTGGGCGGCGCCTGCGAGCTCGTCGAGGCGGACGGCACGCAGCCAATCGAGCAGATCGCCGAGACCTTCCTGGGGGCCGTCGAGCGCTGCCTGCTGCGCAACAACTGCGTCGCCGTGTCCATGTTCAGCCTCGCCGCCGAGTTCGAGCCGCGCGCGCAGCTCTTCCTGCCCAAAGGTGCGGCTGCTGTCGCTCTGCTTGGTGCTCGCACTGGTCTAACCGCTCTGTCTGATGGGCTCTGCAGTCTTCCAGCGCTTCCTGGACAAGGACTGCGTCGTGCTGTGTCTGCCCGAGCGCTGCGCTCGCGCCGCCGTCACCGCGGGCTTCCGCACAGTGACAGCGGACCCGAGCCAGCCCACGACGGCGCGCATCGTCCAGGCCGAGCAGCAAGCGGCGGCGGCTCCCTCCCCAGGTCGGTTGGTCCTGTTCGCGCTGCACCGAGACGAGGTGCCCTTCTTGAGCCGCGCGCTGCAGGACCTGGCGGGTGACGACGCCTTGCGCAAGCCAACGCCTGTGGTGGTCAAGGGCGTGGGCTTCGGCCGCAAGCTGCAGCTCTGGACGGCCAAGTGCCTTGGGGCTGTCGGCATCGGCGGCAGCAAGCAGGACCGGGCGGAGCGCAAGAAGCAGAAGAAGGACAAGAAGGAGAGGGAGAGGAAGGCCAAGACGGACCGCCACACGCTCGCGGCCGCGCCAAAGCTGGCGGCCGTGCAGGACGAGCAGCCGACGAGGAACAGCCACTAGCGTAGGCAGCAAGCAGGATACGGACGTCCACTGGCTCAACATGCACTTTGAATAATGGTCGATCAGCGTCACGCGTGACTAGCACTCGAGCTCGACGCCACGCTGGACTCGACCGACTCGGAGGCGGTGACTGGGCAAGCAGATGCGTGTCTTTTGGCTCGCCAAAGATCCTTCCGGGTTGTTTCACGCTCGCCGCCTCGCTCGTGACCCTTCACTCCGCTTCCAGCTGCATCCAGCGCACTCCCGACCTCCATCGACGGCCATGGAGGCGACGTTCGCGGTGCGCCGGAGCCAGGAGAGCGACCAGCAAGACGTGGCCGAGCTCGACTACCCAACTGCAGACGACCGCAAGAGCTTCTTCGGCCGCGTGCTCGTGGCCGCCGTGGTCGAGACGGCCTTCCTCTCGCTCACAGCCACGGACGCCGACCGGCCGGACCGCGTGCTGGGCTTCGCCGCCTTCGACGCGAGTCCACCGGGCGAGCTGGCCGACGCCGGCGCCGACGAGGTCCACGAGTATCTCCAGCACAAGTACAGCCTGCCGGATGCGGCCTCTTGGCTGTACCTCTCGTACTACGCGCAGCGGCAGGCGGCGAGTGGCGGTGGCAGTCGCGCGCCGATCCTCAAGACTTTGCTGCGCGCCTTCTTCTCGGCGCTGCCGACGCGGCGCCACGTGCTGCTCGTGCTCCCTCAAGCGTTCGAGATGAACGAAGACCCGCTGCTGGGCAAGTTCTTCGAGCGCGTCCCGCTGCGACTGGACGGGCTCGACTCGGGCCGGCAGTTCCCCGCCAGTGTTGTGGCGACCGCCGACGAGTTCGTCGCGTACTCGTGCGCGTCTGCGACGATCTCCGCGCCTGCGATCGTCCGCCGAGCCCGCGTGGAGGACCACGACGACCTGGCGCCGGTGCTAAGCGCACAAGCGGACTCGCTGGCCGCCACCTTCGGGTCCTACTTCCTGGCCGAGCTCGTCCAAGCTCAGGACGAGCACAGCGTGTGTCTGGTGGCCCAAGACCCTTCGTCCGGGCGAGCGGCCGGGCTGCTCGCGCTCTCGGACGAGCTGGACGTGGCCGCGCTGCAGGACAACTTCGAGCTGTCGCCGCTGCACGACCTGGCCAAGCGCGATGTGCGCTCGCTGGCCGCCGGCTCGCTCTCGCCTCCACGCATCGTCATCTGCGGACCGCCGGCGGGCGGCAAGGGCACGCAGTGCGAGCTGCTGGTGCACGAGTTCGGCGTCGTGCACTTGTCCACAGGCGACATACTGCGCGCAGCCATCCGCGCCGACTCGCCGCTTGGACGGCAAGCGCAGGCGTTCATGGCGGCCGGCGCGCTGGTACCCGACGAGCTGGTGGTCGGCGTGGTGCTCGAGCGACTGCAGGAGCCGGACTGCGAGCAGCGCGGCTGGCTTCTGGACGGGTTCCCGCGCACCGAGGCGCAGGCGCTGGCCATGACGCGGCTCGGGCTGCTGCCAGACACGGTGCTGGTGCTCGACGTGCCGGACGAGGAGGTGGTCAAGCGCATCTCGGGCCGCCGCGTGGACCCCGAGACGGGCCGCACGTACCACGTGGACTTCAACCCGCCGCCGCCGGACGAGGCGCTGCTGGCGCGGCTCGAGCAGCGCGAGGACGACACGGAGGCCACGGTGCGGCGCCGACTCGCGGCTTTCCACGACAACTGCGCCGCCGTCATCGACGCCTTCGCGCGCGCGCACTGCAAGGTCGTGCGCGTGGACGGCACGCAGGGCAAGCTGGCGGTCGCGCAGGTGCTGAGCGACGAGACGCACGAGGTCAAGAACGCGCAGAAGCTCAGGTTCCTGGCGCGCTCGGGCCGCATGGCGCCGCCCAAGCTCGTCATCGCGGGCCCGCCGGCTGGCGGCAAAGGAACACAGTGCGAGGTGCTCGTCGAGCGCTTCGACGTCGTGCACTTGTCCACCGGCGACATGCTGCGCGCGAGCATCCAGAACGGCGCGGAGCTCGGAATGCAGGCCAAGGCGTTCATGGACGCCGGCCAGCTCGTGCCGGACGAGCTCATCGTCGACGTGGTGCTTGAGAGACTGGCACAACCCGACTGCGAGCGGCGCGGCTGGCTGCTGGACGGGTTCCCGCGCACTAGAGTGCAGGCCGAGGCCATGCTGGCCAAGGGCGTCGTGCCCGACTGCGTGCTCGTGCTGGACGTGCCGGACCAGGAGGTGGTCAAGCGCATCTCGGGCCGCCGCGTGGACCTGGCGACCGGCCGGACGTACCACGTCGAGTTCAACCCGCCGCCGCCGGGCGTCGAGGCCGTGCAGCGCTCGGACGACAATGAAGAGACGATCCGCACGCGGCTCGAGCAGTTCCACGCCAACTGCGACGCCGTGCTCGCGGCCTTTGCGGGGTTCGCCGGCCAGTCAGTGGAGATCGTCACGTGCGACGGGCTCCAGCCCAAGCTGCACACCACGCACGCCTTCTGCGCGCCAGTGTACCGCCGCATGCTGGACGTGGAGGCCACGGCCTTGCAGCGCTGTGCTGGGTCCAACGGTAGTGGCGGCGGCAGCTGGGCCGAGCTCGAGCGGCTCGAGGCGGCGGACAACTGCTTCGTCGTCACGCTCTTCTGCCTGGACGCGCACATGGACGCGTGGGCGGCCGACCTGCTGGCGCACGCGTTCTCGAGCTTCCCTGGCCGCGACTGGTGCCTCGTGACGCTGCCCACGATGGCGATGGAGCCCGCCTTCCTCGAGCTCTTCTCGCTGGTGCCGCCCAAAGCCGACAGCACCTTCACGCACGCGCTGTACCTGCTGCACCGGGACGCCGTCTCCTTCTTCTGCCCGTTGTCGAGCCGAGGCACACACGTCCTCGAGCCTGTCCGGCTGTCAGTGCGTCGACTCGTAGCCGCAGCAGAAGGAGACACACTGGTCGGACTGCTCCAAGGTGTCCATCCGACTGTCCGCCTCAGTGTCCAGGAGGAGGTTATCGCTGCAAGCGAAGAAGGAGACGTCTCGCTCGAAGACAACCCGCGCCGAGTGGCCTTCGTGGTGCTGGCGAACAGAGTGCCCGTCGGGTTCGTGGCGCTCTCTCGCGACCACGACTGGACGAGCGCGCTCAAGAACCACTTCGACCTCGAGCGGTTCGTCCGGCTGGCGTTCCACCGGTCCAGGGACCAGGCTGTGCTCGGCTCGTTCGTGCTCAACCCGACGCTGGGCGGCGCGTGCTCGCGCTTCGTGCTGCTCGAGGTGCTGCGTCAGTTCCGCAAGACGTGCTTGTTCCTTCAGGTGCCGACCAACAGCGACAAGAGCGTGAGCGTCAGTGTGAGCCCCGTGCTGCACGAGTTCGCGCTCGCTCCACCGCGGCGGAGCATCGAGATCAGCGACGAGCAGGCGGCCGCGAGCCCCGAGGACGCCGAGCGGGCCGCGCACACGGCCAGCTTTGACTCCTTCGCGCTCTTCGTGCTGACCAAGAGGATGCTGTCGGAGCCCAAGCTGCGGCTGAACCAGCGCATCGTCTTGATCGGCGCCTCCGACGCGGCCATTGCGTGCTGCCAGCGCCTGCTCAGCGTCCCGTACCTGCGCTTCACGAGTCTCACGCTCGTCTCGCCGCTCGGACTGCAGCTCGCGGCTCGAGACGCGCCAGAGGGATCTCCGGCCGACTTTGCGCGCCGTTCCTCCTTCTCGGCCGTCGAGGTCGCGCAGCTGAGCCTGGAGACGCAGGTCCGCGTCGTCTCGAGCCGCGTCGTGCGCATCGACCGGTCAGCCAGGGCCGTGCTGCTCGCGGACGGCTCGTGCGTGCCCTACGACTACCTGGCGCTGACTGCGGGGCTCTGCGACGGCACGGCCGCTGCTCTGGGCAAGCTCCCGACCTTCGCGGCCGACGACTCGTACACTCCGGCGGCTATTCCACGCGGGATGCTGCCGCTGGGCGACCTCCAGACGGCGAACGAGCTCCACGAGCGACTGCAGCAGCTCACCGCCGACAAACGAGACGACGCCAAGCCCATCGTCGTGTACGGCGGCTCGCTGTTCGTGCTGCAGGTGGTGCAGGGCCTGCTGGCGCGCGGCGTCCCGGGCTCGCGCGTCGTGCTCGTATCGCCGGCGCACCGCGAGAGTCTCTTCGAGGACGCGACGGTGCGGGCTGAGGTGGACCGCGAGCTGTCCGCTCGAGGGATCCGGACGCTCAGCCACGTCAAGATCGCGGCGGTCGTGACCGGCAAGGACAACGCGCTCGAGGGCGTCCGCGTCGCTCCAGTCGCCGCTTCAACGTCCGGAAGCGGCCACGACAGCGACCGCCACTCGCCTTCAGGCTCTGGACACCAGACCACTGGCAGCCACGGCCACCAGACCACTGGCAGCCACGGCCACCACTCGCCAGTAAGACAGCGAGCCAACGGAGGGCATCATGCTGACAGAGATGGAGACGACGTGCTGGTGTGCGAGCTGCTGCTGTGCTGCCAGCACAACGAGCCGGACGCCGACGTGTTCCGCGCCGTCAACGAGAGCGGACTCGTGTTCGACGGCCGGCTCGTGGTCGGCGGCGACATGCGCACGACGGACGCGCACGTGCTGGGCGCCGGCAGCCTCTGCCGCTTCTCGCGCCGCTTCCTCTCGGCCAAGCTGCACGAGCACTACAGCAGCCACGAGTGCGGCGCGTTGCTCGCGGCCTCGCTGCTGCGCCTCGTGGACCCGCTCAGCGCTCCGTCCAGCAGCAACAGCTCAACCTCCGGCCTTGAGACGCAGCCTTCAGGCCCGGGAACGCTCGTGAAGCGCAGGAGCTTGTCCAGCGGGGCGGACGCGCGGCCGCAGTCGCCTAAACCCGGCCAGCAGACGAGCTCGAGCGTGACGCCCCCGCCGGAGATGATGATGCCGGTCGTCCGCTGCTCGACCGTCGTGGGCGGCAAGACGTACCTGCAGATCAGCATCCCGTCGCTCACCAACACGCTGGCGCTGCAGGCTCTGCCGACCAAGGTGGCGGCTGCAGTAGACCGGCAGGCGGAAGAAGAGAACGGCGAGTCGGACCGGTACTCGTGCCTGCACGTGGACGACGTGGGCGTCGTGTGCCGGCTCGAGTACCTGGGCGTGGGCCGCGTCGAGGCTGGCAACCTGCAGTGCGTCGTGGGCATGCACGAGTCGTACCTGAACAGCGCCGTGGCGTCCTTCTCGAGCGGCCGCGTGGCCGACTGGGTCGCCTTCTTCCGCGGCAAGTGGTCCAGCGCGCTCTTCCACGACCGCTTCCCCGACTTCTGCGTCGCGCTCGGCGGCTTCCTGGCCAAGGACGACGGCGTGCGCCGCCTCGTGGACGACGTCGTCGGCTTCTACAGGGACACGGGCGACCTGCGCGGGGCCGTGGCGCTCGCGCGGGGCCGCGTCGGCCGCGGGGGAGACGCGCTCGTGCCCTCCACGCGCCGCGTCATCGAGAGCCAGGCGATCGAGTTCCTAGGCGCCAACCGAGACGTGCTTAGCATGTTCCTGCTACCTCGTTCAGGCGGTAGCCACAAGCCTGGGAAGGACAAGTGAGCGCTGCACTCCCGGTCCATAACAGTAACAGGATGATCCATTACCTATAGCGTCTCGTAGTGTCCCGGTCGGGGTCAGTCCTCGCGGAGGGAGCCGCGCAGTAGCTCGAGCCGCGAACGCGAGTGGCCGAGCAGCTCCGGCGCCTTGTCTACGAGCTGCAGGAACTGCTCGAGCGATACTTCGCGGCGTTCCGAGCCCTGCGTCAGCTCGGCGACCGCTCTTTCCGCTGCGTCACCCGCCGCCTCGCCGTAGAAGCTCTGCGCGAAGCTGAGCATGCGCTCGAGCTCTTGGCCGTCGATGATGCCGTTGCCGTCCGCGTCGTACAGCCGGAAGGCGAAGCGCGTGAGGCCGTCGGCGCTCAGCCCCGGGTTGAGACCTTGCAGCGCCAGACACAGCTCGCGGAAGTCGATCTGGCCGCTGCCGTCGCCGTCGACGAGCAGGAAGAGCTGGCGCACGAGCGCCGGGTCGTCCGCCGGCAGCAGGTGCTGCAGCTCCTCGAGCGACAGCAGGCCGTCCTTGTCCAGGTCGTGCCGCTTGAAGTACTCGACGAGTCGGCCAGCGTCCGCGCCTCGAAGAGAAGTCAGCGTGGCGATCTCCCCCGCGTCAGTGAGAGGGACGACGTGCCGCGCGGCGTAGTCTCCCGACCGCATCAGCAGCGCCACGTCCTCGAACGCGTGGTTGGTACAGCGCACGCCGCCGAGAGCGGCGGCCATGACCCTCCGCACATTGTCAGCGTACAGCTCCGGGTCGCGCGTCTCGGCGTCGGACGGCGAGTACGCCGGCAAAACGGTCACCTCGAGGCGGTTGTAGACCTGGCAGAGCATGCGCAGCAGCAGGTGCGCGGCCGACACGGACGGCGTCCAGCTGACGTCCAAGTGTCGGAACGGGTAGCGCAGCGCCACGGGTTGACAAGGTGCGCCGGCCGCGAACGATCCGACCTTGAACTTGGTCAGGAACGCCTGGCTGGACGTCGTGCCCTCCGGGAAGAGCAGCAGCGGCGGCGCGTCCGGCTGCGTCACGCGGTCGCGGATCTCCTGTTTGGCTCGGCGTCGACCTTCAGACGTTGACCTGTCGATTAGAACGGGCTGCGTCATCTGTATGACCTTGCCGAAGAGCGGGATGGCGGCCACCTCGGCCTTCATGGCGACGCTCGGACGCAGCAGGTAGTAGAGGAACACGCCGTCCACGAACGACACGTGGTTGCTCACGATGACGCGCTGAAGGCGAGTGGATTGCCTGCCGCCTCTGGCCGACGGGTAGCGCACGGGGATCCAGTAATACCCGAGGATGAAGAGCGCGGAGCGAGCCAACAGTGGCGTGACGGAACCTGCGATCCGTCGGCGCCAATGAGGGATGCCGCTGGAGCTAGGCGAGTACCCGAGCAGCGCCAGGTTGCAGATGAGGACGGCGAGCAACCCGACGACCGCCAGCAGCAGCGCGCGCACCAGTGGGATGCCTAGGAGACACATGACCACCATCTTGACCGCTTCCAGGCGAGTGATTGGCGTCGCGTTCTCGAACGGCGTGCGCGGCGCATCCGCCGGCTCGGGAGCCACGGACGCCCCGCCGCGGCCGCCAGTGTAGCTTGGAGACGCCACCGCGCCGTACGTGGTGGTCGTGGACACGCCCTGGACGCACAGAGGCGCCGCCTCGCGACGAGCTGAGGAGGCGCCGTCCATGCCCAGGAAGATCGCCGTTCAACCTTGATAAAAATGTTGGGAGGAAAATATATTGAAAGGCTATTTCACAAGCAATATTATCAATTTATCTTCATTATGTATACTCAAGATTATTCAACATTGAACATCAACATTATCAAATATACATATTATTCAAAGTTTAACAGCGTATAGAATAAAGGAGGAGTGACCTTGAAGAGCTCGTTTTGCACCCCTCATGCGACTTGGTGACCAGTTCCTCGCGCTGGATCACCGCGCTCACCGAGCTTTATCGACCTCCTGCACCTACCGCTATCCGCCATGGGCGACTCGTGCGCCGAGCTGTGCTCTGGCAGCGCGCTGTTCGTGTTCAACGGCGTGGACATCGTGTTCGGCGTCGCGCTCACCGTCTACAGCCTCTACCTGGGTACGTCTCCTTCCTTCTACAGTCTCCTGCGACCCACTCACGCCCCGCACGCCCCGCAGGCGTCAACCACTACGCGCCCGAGTGGCTCTTCGGCCCCATCCTCGCCGTCGGACTCGTGCTCGTGCTCACGGGGTTCATGAGCTGGTGCGGCGCGGCGCACACGGGCTGCTCGGCCTGCCTCTCGCTCTCGTCCTACCTGCTCATCGTGCTCGCCGTCGCCGAGCTCGCGCTGGGCATCGCCATCTTCACGCAGGGCGACGCCATCGACCGCTTCCTGCGCGACCACCAGCAGGAGCTGCACCTCACGTAGGTGGCTCTCTCCCTTTGGGGGCTTGAACTCGATGCGATCCCTCACTCTCCATGTCTATCAGGGACGCGCAGCTGCTCAAGTTCGAGCACAACAAGTTCCTGCCGGCGTACGCGCTCATGGGGCTCTTTTGCATGGAGGTGCTGCGCTTCTGCTTCAGCAGCGGGTTATCGCGCGCGCGGCAGCACAGCAAATACCGTTACCGGTCGCTCAACGCGCTAAGAGACCTGGACGACGAGCTGCTCGGCGCCAAGAGGGAGACCGTGCGTCGTCCCCTTGCTCGCTCTCTATCGGCCCTTGATGACTGGCTGACGCTAGCGTTGTGGTGTGATGGCAGGAGATCTCGGCCAAGTACGCGGGCCTCAAGGACAAGTACAAGGACAAGTACAAGCAGTACAAGGCGCCGGAAGCCACGCCCGTGACCGGAGCCAGCAACAGCACGCTCTACGTTTGAACCCTTCAGTACTAGGGCCGTGTGTGTGTCGGCAATACTATACCCTCACGTTGAGCTGCTGCGCGAGCGACTGGACGCCGCACTGCGCGTCCTCGATCCTCCGTGAGCAGTCTACTGAGATCGTGGCGACCTGTTGATGGAGACTCTCGAGCTGCTCTTGAGTATCCGCACTCGTGCTTCGCACCTCGTTGGTCAATGCTCGGACCTCCCGCGAGCAGATGGTCATGCCCTGGTCCACTGCTTCTCTGATCCGCGAGTGGTTCTTGAGCACCGCGTCGACCGCCGCCTTGGTCTGCTGCTCGTGACTCAGCAAGTTGTCGGTCAGCGCGTCAATCCGTTGGCTCAACTGCGTCTTGTCCACCTTGGCCTGTCGGTCCACGAGCTCCCTCAAGTCGTCGAGCTTCCCCTGCCAGTGGGAATGCTGCTTGGCCACTAGCGCCTTCACGACCAGTTGAGCCTTGGAGAGCACCTGGACGTCGGTCGCGAGCGCCACAGTGGATCGACTCGACTGGGACTTGTAGACGAGCAGCTCGGCTTGGACTTGGCTGGTCTCCTCTTTGAGTCGCTGGAGCGCGGCAACTGCGTCATCTTGAGAGCTGAGGAGTGTCTGCAGCGTCTGTGCTGCTTCCCGCTCGCGGGTCAGCAAGTCGTCGGCGCAGTGGCGGACACGAGCGACGTCCGACTGCGTCTCGAACAGCGAGTCGGCGAACTTGGACAGCCCGTCGCTCGTCTCGGAGAACCGGCGAGCGATCACGTCCCGGAGCTTGCGCTGCTTGCCGTCCATGCGGCTGTGCTGTGTCTGCAGCGCCTGCAGCGCGGTCTCGACCTTGACAACTCGGTCGGCTAAGTCACCAGCGGTTTGGGATAGTTGCTTGTGCAGATCCTCTGGCCATGAGAGGTAGTTAGACTCGGTTCATGACGTCTACAGAGAGTTGACTCGCACCGATTTCGCACGTGAAGGCGTCCGAGAGCGCCATGAATGCCTGGTGAAGGACACCGACCTGTTTCCCTGTCAGTTCGAGACGCTCGACGACCGACGAGTCTCAAGAGCCCGGTACCTTGTCGTTGAGCTCGAACAACAGCTCGTCCTTCTGCGCCGCCTCTCGCCCCTGGTCCTGTGTTCACTAGCCGCGTCAGTGCGCGAACCGAGTGTGAGCCAACAACTCTCGCCCCGCCCCGACCTTGAGGTCCTTCTTGAGCCCCTCCAAGTCCTGCGCCAGCCCATTCTACAGCGTCGCGTGCAGCCGCGTCAGTCACCGCAAGGCGTCCAAGGAGCGTCCTCGAGCCGCCGCCAACTCGCCGTCTTCTTGGTCAGCGTGACGGACGACAGCGACTTGTCGGTCGTGGCCGCCAGCGCCTTGGACGACGCTGTCGCTCGCCTCATTCTCTTCTCTCGAGCTGATCCAATCGCTGGGGGCGAAGGTCTCTCTCGAGTCCACAAGTCCATTGAGACCGATCGTCCGTTGAGATCGATCATCCAGCAGCTATTTTAAACCCACACTGAAGAGTCCTTGACCACGTTGAAGCCATCAGAGCTACTATTCCGATGAAAAACGGTACAGCTCTTTACTGACGATGCTGCTGGTTCAAGTAACTCAAGTGGTCACTCAAAAGCAGTACCGTTATTCACCTCAATAATACCTCCCCTAAGTCTCTCGATGTGACAAAGCAGTGGAACTCGGGCCTGCTTGCCCCCTCGACCTCGACGACTTCTTCCCGCCGCGCTCCTTCCGCCTCCGCCTCCGCTCTTCCTCGCGGCCCTGGACACCTCCCAGCCTCCGCTCCGTGGCGCTCCACACGACCCGCTTGGCCACCGCGTCTGGAGACCCCTCCTGTCCCCTAGCGTCTCTTCTCAGCGTGTCAATCAGTGTCCACCTCGCCTTCCATCGAAGCTTTTCCACGCTTTCTGGCTCGCGTCTCGTTTCGATGGTCGGCACCACGCGCTTGGCCATCGCCGTGGCCTCCGTTTGGGTCACAACGGCGCTCGCGCAGACCTCCAGCTCTTCCTCGTCGTCCTCCACCTCCTCCGCTTCAGTATCGACGTCTTCCTCCTCCTCCTCCGGCTCGGTCTCCACAGCCGAAGCGTTGGCGCAGACGTGGTTCACGGACAACTTGGCGGACAAGGAGACGCAGTTAGCGGTCGGCGTCAGCTCGGAGCTCGCCGCCTTGCCAGCCACCGACGCCGTGTGCTCTGGGAACCCGTCTATCCAGCGGAGATCGACTGACGCGGGGCCGAATGGCGGCTGCCCCGCCATCTTCTCGGCGCTCAACGCGTCCTGCTCGTGCCTGACCGACTATGAGGACGCGACGGCCACGGCCTGGAGCTTCCAGGTCGCCAAGCGGCCGAGCGACTTCGACAGCTACGCGACGACGCTGAGCGCGGCCGACGTGCTCTACGTCGACGCCATCCGCACGCTGCTCGTCCCCTCGACTCTCACCACGCTGTACGTCGCCTCAGAGCTTTAGGACGCTCGTAGAGCGAGCTGCTGACTGTTGTGACGCTCTCAGACGGATCACGGGCGTCGGGAGTCAGCCGCAAAGCATCAGCTTCGTGCCGCAGGACCAGGACTTGCCAGGCTCGACGCTCCCGATCGCGGCCAATGCTGAAGACACGAGCGACGAGACTGCCATCACCACAGTGTGAGTGCTTGATGGAGTCGCACTGGATGGACTGTGGAGTAGGAGACTGACAAGTGAGGGCTGTGGACGCTGCAGCGAGCTCATCAACCTCAACATGTCGAGCATCGCGCAGTCCGCGTCCACCTTCTTGCCGTCCAACACCGTCAACCTGTGAGGACTGAAGCTGATGGAGAGGTATAGTAAGTCCCAGTGTATGGCGACTCACCGTCTTGTGCGGTGACCACCAATGGCAGGACGTTGCGGCATTGCAACCTGCTCAAGTTCGGCTACAACTTCATGGCCGGGCTGGACAACATCCAGATCCTGTACGCTTCGACTCGAGCTTTCCACTGGCTGATCGATCCAAAGACAAACTAACTTGTCGTTATGACGGCAGGGACTTGTCGTCCAACTACCTGACGGCGCCGTACGCGGGCTCGTCCATCCAAGCGACGTGCTCCAACCGGTTCTGCGCCGTCGAAGTACTGTGAGTACCGCTATCAGCCTCTTCCCGAACCAGCAATGTACTCATTCGTGCTGCTACTTCTCCAGGAATCTGACGAGCAACTGGCTGTCCACATTCCCGGAGATCGTCTTCAACCTGGAGAACCTGCGCGAGCTGTGCGGTCGTCTCAAGCATAGCGACAGCCTATGAACTACCGAGTCTAACGGTTGTCTTCACTGTGGCTATTCCGTGGCGACAGGTACATTGCCGACAACTTGATCACGGACTTCAACATCAGCGAAACGCTCTACCAGTCGATCGTCGCGCTCGACGCCTTCACTGCGGACGCCCCCGACGCCTCGGCGATCTGCACCGGCGGCGACTGGAAGGTGGCGCACAATGCGACCTTCTGCGTCGCCAACACGACCTCCAGCACGCCAGGTAAGCCCTGTTATGCTGCCTCGACCGTCGTTGATCCATCACTAACGAGTCCCTGTGAGCCCAGACGCCGTGAGCTCGAGCGGGACCCATGTCTGGGTGTACATTGTGATCGCAGCGGCCGTCGTCATCGTGGTGCTGGTCGGTGTGTTGCTGTATCAGCGCTACGCTCGGTCCCGCTTAGGCAGCGACGTGTCCAAGAGCTTCGACTCGGACATTGGCGACACGTTCAACTTCGACGACACGCTCGAGCACGTGGACGCTTCGTTCCTGAGCGACCCGGTGATCGTCACGAGCCGCATCGAGTACAAGGAGCTCAAGGTGGCCAAGTGCGTGAGCCAGGGCGGCTTCGGGCTCGTCTTCGCCGGCGAGTACCGCGGCCGGCGCGTGGCCATCAAGAAGATCCGGCCGGACCGCAGCAACGACGTGGCGGGCATCGAGCAGTTCCTCAAGGAGATCATCCTCATGGCGCAGCTGTACCACCCGCGGATCGTCGAGTTCATCGGCGTGGCCTGGGACGCGCTGCGCCACTTGTCGGCCGTCACAGAGTATATGGACCACGGCGACTTGCGGAACGTGCTCCACGGGTACAAGCAGCAGGGCACGCCGCTGATCTGGCAGGACCACAAGACGACCATCACGCTGCATATCGCCGAGGCGCTGAGTTACCTGCACTCTCTGCGTCCCAAGGTCATCCACCGCGACCTCAAGTCCAAGAACGTGCTGCTCAACATGCACCTGGAGGCCAAGCTGAGCGATTTCGGCATCTCGAGGCAGCGCCATCGCGTCGAGACGCACATGACTGCGGGGATCGGCACGAGTTTCTGGATCGCACCGGAGGTTCTACTGGGCAAGGACTACAACGAGCGCGCCGACATCTTCTCGTTCGGCGTCGTGCTGTCCGAGATCGACACGGACGACTACCCGTACTGGAACGACGCGAACGAGGGCGTCGCCACGCGCGGCAAGCTGCGAGAGGCCGAGCTGCTGAGCTTAGTGGCGGCTGGTAGCCTACGTCCGGCCTTCACGAACTCGTGTCCGCGGGTCATCTTGGAATTGGCCGACGCGTGTCTGCAGACGGACCCGAGGGACCGGCCGAGTGCGGCGGAGATCGTCCTCGCGGTTCTACACCTGCAGTCGTCGCGGAGAGACTCGGCCGTGTCTCCGCCGGCATCGTCGGGATCGTCCGGGGAGAACCCGTGGTCCGTCCAGAGCTCCAGCGCGTGAGGTCAACGACAGGAGTTATAACAGCGTCCGAGGTGAAGCGAGCAAGACCTGTGTTAGTTGTTGAAGCGTTGAGCTCACAAGCAAGCAGTCGACTGTTGGGAGGCGTCGGCTCGGGTGGCCTTCCACTAGCGGTCGCAGTTGAGGCACGACGGGATGCGCTTCAACTTGGAGGTTGAAGCGAGAAACTGGCCGAGAGAATTAGGATCGAGTGCGTCAGCGAAGACTTCTCCATCTCTACGTCCAGGCCTCCAACTCGCGGTCGAAGTCGAGAAGTTAGTGGCAGGATATAGCTCCGCCGTGGTTGATCGCAGGCTCCACCCCAGCTCAGCTGCAGTCCCGCCCTGCTTTTAATACCCAGCGACCAACTTCGCAGGTCGTTCAAGCCTCGAAACGCCTGCGTTTGAGCGGCGAATCCGTCGCTTTGCGCTTCTCGCGACCCGCCACAAGCGGACAGGCGACGGACGCGACTGCTTCTCGAGTCCGTCCGCAGCTATAATCGGCTTGATCGCGCTCGAAACGGCCTCTTTCTCTTCTCTCTCTCCAAGCCGTCGACCGACCAGCCCGGAGGCGCTGGCAGCGACTCATGGGCCTCCACAGCTCCTCATTCCCCGCTTTGAACGCTGAGACAGCCATCAACTCGCAGTCGGTAGTCGGCGACTCTCCTGCTAACTGCTGACCAACTCGGAGCTCAAGTCGCTCGGTTGCAGACGGATTCGGAAACGACCGCCTCTCGTCTCAGCCTCTAGAGTGCAGCGCAATGTTCTTGGCCTCCGACCGACTCTGTGGAGCCGTCAACTCGTCTCTTGCCGTCCTCCAAGGTCAATACGAGGTCGAGCGCGCTCCGCTCGTCCGGAGCTTCGACTCGCCACCTCATGTCAAGGCCAAGACGTCCAAGGCAGTGAACCAGGAGCGCTGGTACGATGCCGACTCGCCTCCGTCTTCGACGAGCACCACCTCGAGTCCGAGCAAGTTCGAAGCCTCGGCGAGAGGCCGGTCGATCCTCGAGTACTACGCGCAGAGCCTGCCGCTGTCAGCCGCGTGCCAGAGCATCCAGAAGCGCTGCAGCGTCTCGGGCTGCGCCAAGATCTCGGTGAGCAGGGGGCTGTGTCGCGGCCACGGCGGCGGCCGGCGCTGCCACTTCACTGGCGGCTGCGCCAAGAGCGCGCAGAGCCGCAGCTTGTTCTGCTGGGCCCACGGCGGCGGCCAGCGCTGCGACGTGGCCGAGTGCATGCGGTCGCGCAAGTCCAAGCGCTTCTGCGTGGCGCATTTGCACTTGGAGCAGCCGTCTGTCGATTACCCGCGGACGGACAGGAAGACGCCGAAGACGCAGTCAAGGGAGCTGATGAGTGACGAGGAGCAGCGGAGACTTGAGAGGACGAGCGGGGAGCCGAGGCGGCGGAGGCTGCCTAGTCTTCGCCAGGCGCTCACGGACGCCTCCCGCACGCCGCCGAACCTGCCGAGGCGAGCGCCGCGAGCAATGTGTTAGCGGTGGCTTCGGGTTTCATCGGGACTGGTAGATCACTTCAACATTGAACGTTGAATGACCGACCGGCTCAAACCAAGATCGGACTTCAACGAATGTGTCGTTGACTCACGGAGTGTGTAGCATTAGTAGTCTTAGCTGGCTCGATGAGGTGATCATGAACACGTTGAAGTTGTCACCAATGACATGAATGGAGGGGGTGGGTGATCCCTGAGTGACTTGGCTAGGTCGGACACTGGTCTACTATCGACGAGCGGTGCGGGGTGGGTAGAGGCTTCCTAGTAAGCTGACGTTGTCTAATCTTGAACACGGTCGCGAGCTCTCTGCTCGGACGCAATGGAGGGATATGGACGATGGATGACACGACGCGCCTCGGCAGTTCCTGCTGTTGGTCTGGCTCACCACGGACGCTCACGCGACGGGAAGGACGGCGCGCTCCCCTCTGCATGCGAGAACACCATCGTCGACGACGCGAAGCTGGCGTACATGGCTGCAGACGGCGGGCCGTGCGGCGTCGCTGGGACCGCGCGCATCAGCACCTCGCTCAGGCTCGGGAGGGATACTCCTCGCGGTCCAGCCAGAGGCGGTGGCATGCCCGCCATGTTGTCGCCTTGGAGGCCGACGATGACTGGAGAGAAGGCGCTGGTCTGCTCGCCGGCGTCCTGGCGGCTGTGGTACCCGTGTCCTTGCAGGTCTTGGGCAGAGAAGTGCTTGGACCGTCTTGGTGGGTTCTCATAGTCCACAGCCATCGAGGAGGCGCCAGCGTTCGCTCCTCGTGTGTTCTCCTTGTTGTGGCATGCCGTAAAGCTACTCGTATACACTGACGACACGTCGCTGTCGGTGGTGATCGTCGACCGGCCACCTGTGCTGTCGTCCGAGTCTCCGCCGGTGACAGTGGGCAGGCCAAAGTCCCCTGACATTTGCCGCTTCAACGGCGGGAATGGGACTTGATACTGACTCGCAGATGACGGCGACGCTGTTGGAGAGTGACGAGGGGGCGTCGGAGGTGCGGACGGGGGCGGGAGCGGCACGGTGGCCTCCATCTCGACGTGGTCCACGCAGAAGCGCTTGGTCTTGCGGCTGCGGCGGCATCCCGGCGCCTCGCAGCGCTTGCCGCCGCCGTGGGCCCAGCAGAACGGGCTACGGCTCTGCGCGCACTTGTTGCAGCCTAGCGCCGTGCACCTCCGGCCGCCGCCGTGGCCTCGACACAGGCCCTTGCTCACCGCGATCTTGCCGCACTCGTCGGCTGAGCAGCGCTTGGCGCCGTACCCTGTGACGAGCGCTCTTGCGAGCGACGGCGCGATTGGCGTCTTGGTCTTGGGGAACTCCATCGTTGCCGGGTCCACGCGCTCTCTCTCCCGGCGCGTCGACTCGCCCCGCGTGCGCTTCTTACCGGACGAGGAGCGCGGGGGAATAGAGGATGTGGGCGCTGCTGGAGATCGCGGACGAGCCTGGACAGCGCGGCGACTGGTACTTGGCTCGGTCCTGGTAGTAGGAGAGGGGGTGGTGCCTCGAGAGGGGATGCTGTCGTTGTCCGAGTAGGCTGAGATGGTCATGGCCTGGAACGCCGCGTGCTGCTGGTCCTCGTCGACTGGAACCCGGTGAATAGTTAGCGGCAGTGGCTGCGGTGTCGGCTTTGCTGTCTGCGGTCGCTCTCCGTCGCCCAGGAACTTGCCGACGGCGCGCAGTAGCTTCTCCCGGCGGTGGTGCTCGCCGTCCATCTCGATGCTCCCACTGCTCGCACTGCCCCTACGGAGCGACTTGGCGGGTATGTCCACGGCTTGCAGCAGCGGGAACGACCGCGCCACGTCCTCGAGCGTCGGCGTCGGCTTGTCCCTGTCACTGGCCGAGTTCTGTCGTGCTGGAGGTGGTGGAGGAGCCGGGAAGCGGCCGGTTGCGTCGCCCTCGCTCGGCCGGTCGACGCGCTCGACGCTCTGCTGGATGGTCCAGGCCATGGCGCGCGGGAACAGCCGGTGGCGCAGCATGAGCGCGGCCGCGGAGGCCACGGCGTCCTCAATGCCGCCGCCTCCGTCTCCTTCTCGGCGCTCCATCTCTTCAACAGGGACCGGCCAGGATGTATAGGACAGGTAGACAGGCAAGCAGGTGATGCCGTACGCACGCGCAGGTGCGTCGGGCGGCTCTGGAAGGCGCCGCCGTGTGCGCTAGTCGGCCAGATGCAGAGTGAGCTGCTGCGGTTGAGCTGGTCGCCTTGGTTGCCTTGACTGTGCGTCAGCTTATTCCCCGCGACGGTCTGTTCGGATGTGTGTCCGCCCTGCTGAGCTACTCTCAGAGATGATTGGTAGAAATGCGAGGAAAAAAAAAGAGACAGCCCTACCCCTTGGAAGTTCGCGACTCTTTATTAGGGGCTTTATTAGGGGCTCGAAACTGTCTTTGCCCGGCTCATTATTGGATGTCGGAGATTTCGATGGCGAAGCATTGCAGTCCTCGCTCGCGGTGCTGGAGGCTCGCTGGCCGTGCTGCTACTACTTACAAGTGTAGTTGGTAGGCATCGTACTCAGGCGGGCGGAGCGGGGCGTGGGTAGATACCTGGAGCGAACAGCAATGCCCAAATGCACGCATCGTTTACACCTACCGCTCGTCCAGCATGATTGCCATGGCGCAGTCACGTCCCGTCATGCGGAAATGTCACGTGGCATTGCACGGCTCGGTCCACACGGATACTGCTGCGTGCGTCATGCCACATGGATCCGAACGAAACTGGACGGGCATTGCATTCGCTGCTGCCTCCGCGCTGTGCACCTCGTGGAGTGCTCCACGTGCGCATCGCAACTGCAGGGTGACTGAGAGCTCGGAGTAGACCGGGCGGACCTGCGTTGTCGCACCACAAGGCGCTGTGTGCGGGCAAAGAGACCTACCTACTCGTGGCATGGCGACCTCCGTGCGCGCTCCCGCTACCCGACCACCAATACGAGACTCGTCAGAACGCTGGTGGTCGAGGCAGCCGTTCGGCGGTGCAGCGTGCTCGACCGTGATGGTGCAGCGGAGCAGATTAATGCTCAGATCAATGCGCTAACGTGTCGTATCAACTGCAGCCGAACGAAAGCGGCTTTCGACACACACACACACACACAGGTCTCGCACATCACTTCAGCAAGCCCTCGGTCGGACCGTGCCTTCACCGTGATGCGACCCGCCCTTGCAACAGCTTCACTTGCGCATGTACATGTCCCGCGCGCTTGATCCACCCCTTAAGTAGCGTTGGCATCTTGGCAGTCGTGCTGCGTCGATCGTCTGCACTGCCTGTGGTTGCATTAGAAAGCTGCAACCGCGACATTTTGAACCCACGCGGTGCTCACGTGCCCGCAATTGCGCGGGTTCGTCTCCTGCTGTTCAACTGTTGTGTTGAAGTGACGCGGTCGCAGTGGTGGGTGGAAACTCTAGTTCGGGCAGGATAGCAAAAGAATATAAGCCGTTCCATACAGCATAATCGCCGATTATACTTTGGATTGATCTGGATTTAGCATAGAATATGATTGTAATTTCAGAGGGCCAGGCCTCTAAACATCGTGTTTTATATTTGAATAAAGTATAGAATAGGTGTAGTTTTAAACCTAGGTATAGACATATTTGGGTAGGTTTAAATCAATACAAACATCAAATGACAAAATATAGCGAAATGTTGAATCACAATATATATCCACAATATACCCAGAGTTAGAATCTAACTAGATATTTAGTATTGGAGAAAATCGGGTTATTGTGATGAGCAATCAGATACAATTAATGTTCAATGGGATATATTTCGTTTTCTTAGTATCGCACCAAATTCGAAATGGGTACGATATTTAGAAACACTACGCATTTGATCGTTGTATCGGGGTGAAATTATTTCTTCATTTTAGAAACCGTAGCAACCGTTTCCAATATTTTAGATTGAAGCCGCCTGTCAACTGCTAAGCGAACCACGAAATATCAGCTGCGGAAGGCCATCAACCTTAACATTTATTTTGACAAACAGATAGACACGGGTTGTGGCATGCATATGCAGGTGGTTAGAGGCTCACATCGCCATCCAAGCTCACGCAGCCGCCACCAATGTTGGATGAAGTGGTGCACACCATTTCGGTATCCAATAAAAATGGGGACATGCCACTCTGGTAAAACCGTGTCAAATTCAATATCAGCTGCCATAAAA
>JAADXY010000048.1:0-63362 GCA_023338065.1 Phytopythium montanum
AGAGGTAAGTCGACCCTTTCCAGAGCTCTATCAGCCTTGGACACGCATGCTCAGCGCACCTTGCGGCTGAAGTACTCCTGCGTGAAGACGATGTCGCAGGACGCGTCGCTCCGGCCGAGGGTGTGCGTCGCGAGCGACAGCAGCACGTGGTTGGCCTCGCGCACGCTCGGCAGCTGGATGCGCTCCAGCCGCCCCCACGGCCGCGGCAGCTCCCGCTCCTCCGTCTCCGCCTGCGTCTGCGTTTGAGCCTGGGTCTGCGCCTGTTCCTGAGGCTGGGACTGCAGCTGGGACTGAGTCACGCGCTGCGCCGCACTGGAGACTCGCCGCATCGCCGCGTTCGGTGGTCAACTTGGCAAGTGGCGAGTGACTTTCGAGTTGCCGCACGACGTTCACTCACGAACGGCAAGTGGTTGCCCTTGCGCTTCGCCATACAAATCCCAAGTGTGTCTTCAAAGGTCCATCATATTTACAAAAATGAGCGGCATTAACTATATAATCTCGCAAATATACTTGCTGGTTTTTATCCAATAGAAACGGATTCTGTTCTCCATTTCGTCCAATCCACTGACGTCTTACACCTCGCCAAACAGCGCGGCCAGAACGCGGACCGACAAGGAAGCGAGAAGCAGCGAGCGCCGGACGCCATGACGACGGCTCATCGCCCGACGTGGCACGCCGCCGTGGGCCAGAAGAACGAGGGCGGATGGCATGCAGGAGGTGCGTCTTTGTTGCGTCCTCACTGCGTTTGTGGGGCGCGAGCGCTCGCCGTTTCCTCACGACTTGCTGACGCTCACTGATCGTCGCGTGTGCAGGCCAAACCAGCTTCCAGACGTCGGCGCGCGACCTGCCCGGCCACAAACACCTCAAGACGAGGTGCGTAAACCCAGCGAGCAGTCTTGACGAGTTGCCTGGCGCGTTCCTGACGCCTGGTGGCGCGTGATGCGCACACGCTGGGCTCGAACAGACAGGTGGGCCAGGGTACGGCGAACGAGGTGGAGCTGCGGGACCTGCGCGCCGAGCTGGAGGGCAGGGAGGAGCAGCACGAGCTGAACAAGGGCAAGAAGACCAACACTGCCCAAGGTGAGCTCGCTGACTTGGACGTTGGACGCTGGACACTGGGGCTGACAAACGACGGATGGACAGACAAACTGCGCCGGCTGGAGGAGAACAAGCAGCTGCTGCTATTGGGCGACGCCGAGGCAGACGCGCGCGAGGCCCGGCTCAAGAGCGTGGCCAGCAAGTACGACGACGCAGATGATGTGGGGGACTCGGACGCGTCCAGCGACTCAGACAGCGACAGGTGCCGGCGACTGCTTGCTGGTGCAGATAGATCCGTGGCTGTGGTCTGACGCGATGCGTCGTGGATTGTCCCTCTCAGTGACGACGACGAGGACGAGGAGGCGGAGCTGATGCGCGAGCTGGAGAAGATCAAGAAGGAGCGCGAGGAGGAGCGGCTGCGCAAGGAGGAGGAGGAGCGCAAGGCGGCCGAGCTCAAGGCGCGCGAGGAGATCCTAACGGGCAACCCGCTGACACAGGAGGCGTCGAGCGCCAGTGGTGGCAGCGGCAGCGGCAGTGCCAAGATGAAGCGCCGCTGGAACGACGACGTAGTGTTCAAGAACCAGTCGCGCAACGAGCCCGAGGTCAAGAAGCGCTTCATCAACGACACGATCCGCAACGACTTCCACCGCCGCTTCCTCAGCAAGTACGTTCAGTAGGCTGAGGACGGCGTCAGCTCATTGAATCGAATGCACAGTGCCTTGGATTTGGGTTGGCTGTGTGCTCTGTTACTGCGCGTGCTTCGAGCATCAGAGACCTGGAGGCTAGCGCACTTTGATGGTCGTGCCGCCCACAAACTTGTGCACGGCGACCTCTTCTCCTGTATCGCCAGCCGCCGGCATCTTGACGTACTCGCCGTCTTGCTGGAGCCCGCCGGGGAACTTGAACGTGCAGCTGCCGATGGGCTTGCCGCCGTCGAACCGCCCGGAGTACGAGCCGCCGTCCTTGAACATCCACTTGCCGTCCGTGATGGTGTTGTCCGCCCAGCTGCCCACCAGCAGACTCTTGTCCGCTGCGAACTCGTACGTGCCCTTGCCCGCGCGGACGCCGGCCTCGAACTTGCCGCTGTAGATGTCCCCGTTGGCGTACATGAAGGACCCATCGCCGTCCATGCGGTCGCCCTTCCACTCGCCGTGGTAGATGTCTCCGTTAGGGAACGTCATCTTGCCCACGCCAGTCTTGACGCCGTCCGCGTAGTTGCCCTCGTACGTCGCCACGATCTTGACTGCGGGTGGCAATCATCGGTTACAGGCGGCGACGAACCTGTACCTGGTATTCGCTGTGACAGCCACCATACCTTCACCGTCGTCGCTGCGCTCGCACCACGTGTATACGCCCTCGCCCTGCTTGGCCAGCCCCGCGCCGATCGTGCCCTCGAACGTGTCTCCGCTGGCATAAGTGATCTTGACCTGTCCCTCGCGCTTGAGGAACGCCGCCTCCTCGGCGTGCTCGTCCACGTAAACCACCGCGTACTGCTCCACACGCAGTCAGAGTCGGTCAGTCACCTGCCGACCTCATCAAGAGGAGCAAGAGCTGGGCCTACCTGCGCGTCGTCACTCATGCTTGCGGCGTCTCGAACTGCAACAGGTCGGGTCGAGCCATAATGGCTGTTCCAGCGCAACCGCTCGCGACCTTTCGGATCCTGCAACGTTAGCGCAACTATAGTTTCATCCCGCAACTTTCAAGCAACATTGAAAATGTTTTCACCGCTTTTCCACCAATCAGAGACGAGGTTCAGACACCAAAGAGCCTGGCGAGCGGGAGGCGACAAAGCGGATCGGACTCCCGCCGGACCTCAAGCGGCTCGAAGTGACCGGACTTGCGAGGAACAGGACGCGGCGGCAATGGCCAAGGACTCGCGCGTCTTCTTCGGTTCGTCGCCTATGTCTACTACCTGCGTCGCATCTGCCGCTTCAGCGCTGACGCTCGTGCACAGACGTCTCGATCGGCGGCTCGCGGGTCGGCCGCATCGTCTTCCGGCTCTTCAGCGGCCTCCCCAAGACGACCGACAACTTCCGGCACGCTCCTCCTGGCTTCATGACTACTGCAACACCTTTCTAACACCTCTCTTGCGCTTCTAATAGCGCGCTATGCACAGGGGAGCGCGGTCTCGGGCGGACGACAGGCCTGCCGCTGAGCTACCGCGGCGTGCCGTTCCACCGCGTCATGAAGGGCTTCATGGTGCAGGGCGGGGACTTCTCGAACCGCGACGGCACTGGCGGCGAGTCTATCTTCGGCGCCAGGTTCCCGGACGAGAGCTTTCGGTACAAGCACTCGCGCGCGGGGCTGCTGTCCATGGCGAACGCCGGGAAGGACACAAACGGCAGCCAGTTCTTCATCACGACCGTGCCGACGCCGCACTTGGACGGCAAGCACGTCGTCTTCGGCGAGGTCGTCGAGGGCATGAACGTCGTGCGCAAGATGGAGAACGTCGAGACGGGAGCCAACGACCGCCCGGCCGCCGTCCAAGCCGTCGTGATCGACGACTGCGGCGAGTTATCAGGCGGTGACCCGGCGTCTTCAGCGTCGGAGGACGAAGGCGATAAGCGAGAGCGCAAGGCGCTGCGTAAGGAGCGGAAGCGCCAGAAGAAGCTCGAGAAGAAGGCCAAGCGCAAGGCCAAGAAGGAGAAGAAGAAGCAGGCCAAGAGCGACAAGCGCCTGCATGAAGGCGATGCCGATGCCGACCGAGACGCTAAGCGCCACCGGTTGAGCCGCGAAGCCGAGCATACCCGTTCTGGCCGTCGCTCTCGCTCGAAGGAGAGGCGTCCGAATGCTCGAAAGAGCCGCAGCCGATCGCCGTCGGAGCGGCGTAGTCGTCGTGAGAAGCGTCGGAGTCACTCGGCTTCACGTCGTTCCCCTCGACGGTCCACTAGCCGTGACGAGGCCCGTAGTGAGCGTCGTCGAGAGCGCCACAGTCGCAGTCGCTCTCGGTCGTCTGCACGGAAGACGCCAAGCGGCCGAGACGCTTCGAGACGCCGTGACGAGTCCGCGAGCCCTCGCCGCCGTCGCTCGAGCCGAAGCCGAAGCCGAAGCCGCTCGCCTCCGCGCCGTCGGGACCGCTCCGGGTCGCAAGGACGGCATGAGCAACGCGGTCGCAAGAGCCCGAGCCGCAGTCGCAGTCGCAGTCGTGGACGCTCGCCAAGTCGCAGTCGGTCGCGGTGATCACCGAGCCAGACGAGGAACTCGCACGTCGACACCGCACTCTACAGGTTGCTGGCTGGGTAGGAAGTAGTGACAGCAAGACACAATGCATTGCTAGACGGTCTCCGTTGCCTACACGTCTCTCTCTAGGGTGTTGTCCACTACGATCAGTGCTGGAGCATTGGGTGGAAGTTGAGGCCGAGCGCGACGCCCAGGACGAGGATGTGCGGCACGCCGTTGGCGATGAGGTTGCCTGCCACGGCCATGTAGGGCAGGTAGAGCAGCGGGTGGCGGTGGTTGAGCACGTGCAGCACAGGGATGTCGACGTCTTTCCAGAACTCGTAGCCGCCGTTGACGTTGAGGTAGATGACGTGGTCGTCGCCTCTCAGCTTGACCTCGAAGGGCGACGCGGCGCGGCAGTAGGCGGCCAGGAAGGTCGTGAGCACGCACGAGCCGCCGAAGCTCGAGCCGTGCATGCCCCCGTGGCCCGTCGTGAGCCAGAGGCAGAGCGGCAGGAACCAGAGGTGGTGCGTCGCGAAGAACTGCTTGGAGAACGACCGGTTCTCCGGGTACGTCAGGTACTTCATGACGCCCGTGGCGAACTTGCGCGACGCCACGAGCGACGCAGCGTCGATATACCACAGCAGCTGGTCGCCCGACACCGTCACCATCTTGCCGGGGCAGTCGCATGCACACACGTGCCATAGTGAGCGAGATGCTGGGCGATGCGTGAATGTTTTGGTGAGGGCAAGAGACGCACCGCAACGCCGACAAGGTACGGCTTGCGCATGAAGACGCCCATGACGACGAGCACGAGCGACACGTTGCAGGCCCACAGCGCCTCGTACAGCGTGTACGTGCCTGTGTAGCTTCGTCAGAGCGATGGACTGTTACAGCTACAGTGTGAACGCCCGCCCGCGCACCGTGCTCCACGAGCCGAGAGACGACCAGCAGCGCAGTGTACGCGGCGAGGAAGTAGCCCACGTATCTGCCACGTCCACAGCCACAAGCGGGAGTTAGCAGAAGTGGCAGTGTCGCGGTGCTAGCGATTGAGCAGCGCACGGGTAGTAGAAGGTGTCGTCGTCGCCGTCCGGCGCAAAGTAGGCATCCAGCTGCAGCGCCAGCCAGCCGATGGCCGCGTAGCCGACGACCACGAGCGCCGCGACGCGCGGGAGGTCGGCGGACGTGACCAGAACGGGCGGCGGGGGGGTCGGCGAGCTGCTCATGGCGTGAATGGCGGCGTTGGAGGCGCTGGAGGCGCTGGAGATGCAGGAGAGCGGGTTGTGGCGCGAGGTGCGAGCGCTCTTGGCCATGATGACGCTCGGTCGGATTGAACAGGGACGGTAAAGTTGCGCTATTGTTGCTGCGACCGTTTCATCGCGCAACTTTATCCCTGTCCAGCAGCACAAATCACAAATTACGTCACTCTATGATGCGTGGCGCGACTTAACTTTCCTGAAAGGTCACTTTGGCGCGACTTTGCCGGCAAACTCGCGCTCGAAGGTGGCGAGGTCCATGCCGTTGGCCACCGCAGCGGCCTGCGCGACGCCGCGGTGCACGTACAGGCGCAGCAGCTCGTCGACGTAGCGCAGCAGCGCGGGCATGGCGTCCTGCTCCTCTGCGTTGAAGCGCGCGAGCACGAACTTGTCCATGGCGGTGCCCGCTGGCGCTCCAGATCCCCCGGCAGCGAACCAATGCGGCGCGCCGACGCCGATCTTCAGTCGCGCGAAGCGGTCCGAGCCGACGCACTTGATGACGTCGCGCAGACCATTCTGGCCGCCTGGACCGCCCCTGGCCTTGAAGCGGCAGGCGCCAAAGGGCAGCGCCACGTCGTCCACGATGACGAGCAGCTCGTCCTGCCGGTTGAGCGCCAGCGCGTTCTTCTTGAGCCGCCAGCGGTGCGCACCCATCAAGGCGCGCACCGCCGTGCCCGAGCGGTTCATGTACGTGCCGGGCAGCAGCAGCGCCACGTTCACGTCCGCGTGCGGCACGCCCTCGGCCTGCGTCTTGGCCTTGCGCCGAGCGGACGACCGGTCCACCAGGTCGTCCGCGCGGTAGGAGAACCCGTCGGCGTCCTGCTGGAAGGAGAGCGCGAAGCGAGAGACGTCTCCGTGGCAGCTCGGCTCGTGCGTCAGCGCCATTGGCTTGCTCTGGAGGTGGCAAGTCGACCGTCAGTCTGGTGGGGTCGTGTCTGGAAGCCGGTCGGCTGTGGCGCTCCGTACCAGCACTTGGGACACGTACGTCTCCAGGAAGTGCGCGACCGCCGCGCTGCCGATGTTGTGTCTGTCCCCAGCCCGGCGTTAATGAGGCTTCCTTCTACGGTGATGATCGACCAAGTGAGGGTCACGCACCGCGTCTTGGCGTACTTGTCGCCCGGGTTGCCCAGTCCGACGATCAGCTTGCGCACATTCTCGTACTTGGGCTGGGGGGCCGCCACGTCAGAGTAGCGCGCCACATGCGACGGCCTCGGGCAGCGCGCGCGGCCGCCCACGCGTCGCATTGCCGCCGACAGCAGCAGCATCGACCGCAGCTTCGCCGACCTAACGAGTCGATGTTGGTTTGCCAAATGCAATTATAGAGTGGTCCACATAATTTACTGTAGAATGAAATCCATTCGCAATGTTGTGGCTGCGAATGGGTGCATGACTTCAGTCGCGTCTGCTGGCCACCTCCGGCGTCCGCCGCGGCCGATTCATTCGCCGTCCGACGCTCATGGAGCAGGTGGAGCAGGTGGAGCAGGGCCACCGGCCGGCCGTCGGCGCCGAGATCGTCGAGCGCGTGTACGAGAGCGCGGTCAAGCTGCTGCTGGTGGCGTCGCTCGAGCTGTACCTCTCTCTGCTGCTCGTGGCCTCCTTCTTTGAGTGCCCATCGAGCACGTGCGCCGAGGACGAGCGCGACCAACAGGACCTGCAGACGCTGTACACGTTCTCGTGGCCGCCCGTGGCCGCCGCGCTGCTGCTCGTGTACGCGCCGGCCGTGTGCGGTGGCTGTCGGTTCGGGCCGAGCCGCGAGCACTTCGACCGCAACCTCATGGCGCTCAAGGTCGTCATGTGGGTGCTCGCGTTCGTCAACCTCGTGTACGACGACGACATGGTGCTCAAGCGCGGGCCGGCGCTGATCGTCGCCGCGCTCTTCTGCGTGGCCGATATGGGCCGCTTCGTCATGGACATGCGCTGCCTCGTGGAGGACGAGGAGGAGAAGGAGGAGGAGATCGACCGGCTCGCCAACCTTGTCATCGCCGCGCTCGAGGAGAACCAGCGCGAGACGGCCTTCAAGCACGCCATCCGCGCCGTCGTCGAGCAGAACCGGCGCTCCCACGGCGGCGGCGTGCTGCTCTCGCCCGCGGACGGCGAGTCGCTCGAGGACGACGACTCCATCTTGTCCGCGCTGGGTGCGGACGCCTCTCCACTAGGCGCGTGCGCGTCGCCGACCAACGAGAGAACGCACCCGTCCCCGTACCAGCGCATCGAATCGGCCGTCGACTACGGCGCCACTTCCACCGCCTCGCGTCCTGCGTACGGCCACCAGCACAGCCCTGGGGACTCCCTGTAAGCTGTAGCAGTAGCTCTTGATCTCATTATCAGAGACAAAAGAGTGCCTCGGCAAGTCACAATCTCGAAATTGTGACACTATGATTGCATCCAGCCGGACCAAACGTGCTGTCAATAACAACGGCGATGATGGAGCGGCGGGCGATGGCGCAGGTGCTGCGGCGGGCGGACCCGTTCTTCCTCATCGCGGGTCCGTGCGTGCTCGAGTCGGAGCGCGTGGTGATGGCCGTGGCCACGCGGCTGGCCGAGCTCCGCGACGCGCTGGGCATCCCGGTCGTCTTCAAAGGCAGCTTCGACAAGGCCAACCGGCAGGACCTCGACAGGTTCGTGGTGCTCGGCAGTCGGCAGCATTACGCTCCGCTATCAGCGCTGACCATGCGCTGTGCTGCGCCACCAGCTACCGCGGCCCGGGGATGGCGGCCGGCCTCGAGATGCTGCAGCGCGTGCGCCGAGAGACCGGGCTGCCAGTGCTCACGGACGTGCACGAGACGCACCAAGTGATGCCAGTAGCGCAGGCAGTGGACGTGCTGCAGATCCCAGCGTTCCTGAGCCGGCAGACGGACTTGCTGGTCGCGGCCGCGCGCTCTGGAAGGCTCGTGAACCTCAAGAAGGGCCAGATGCTGTCCGCAGACACCATGGTGCAGTGCTCGCGTCTTGTTCGCTTGGTCGTTGTGTGGGGTCTTGAAGCTGATAGATGGTGGATGGACGAGCAGCTCCTCGCGGCTAAGAAGGTCGCCGTCACGCAAGGAGATGGCGGTAATGCCGTCCGTGTGATGCGCACCGCTGGTGGTGAATGCCAGGACTAACGACGTGGCTGGTACTGGGATGACAGACTTGATGCTGACGGAGCGCGGGAGTATGTTTGGCTACGGCGACTTGATCGTGGATCCACGCAACCTGCCGAGACTGCGGCGGTCCAAAGGCTTAGTCATCCAGGACGTGACGCACAGGTCCGGGCTTGTCTTGATCACTTGGAGACGGATGCGTCACCGACAGAGACTGATGACAGCCTTGGTGCCTTGATGTCCGCAGTGTCCAGCGTCCCAGTGGGTCCCACCCCGGAGCCAACACCAGCGGCGGCTACCGCGAGTTCATCCCGACCATCGCGCGCATGGCTGCGGCCGTCGGCGTCGACGGGTTCTTCATGGAGACGCACCCGGACCCGGACCAGGCGCTGTGTGACGCCGCGACGATGCTGCCGCTGGACGAGCTTGAGCCGCTTCTCCTCGAGCTGATCGACATCGCCAGGGCCTCCAAAGCCCGGCGCTAGACCCGACTTCAGCTCAACAACCAGGAAATGACAGCACCGTAGCTTGGACTAGGCGTCTCGAAGACTCTCCTCCACCACCGGCAGCGGGTGGTCCTTGACCCAGAGCTTCTTGAGCATGCGGTTGATCTTGCGATTGAAGCGATCCGGCCGCGGCTGGCCAGTCATGGAGCTCACGAGGCGGCGGCTCGGCTTGGGGATCTTGGGCTTTCGCGGCTGTCGGTGAGAGCAGTACCTCTCCTTGGAAGGCCGCGCTGGGTCTTGGGCGACCGAGTCGAGCACGCTCGTGCGAGCGCCGTAGTAGTCCTTCATGGTGCTCACTCGCTTGACCTTCTTGAGCATCTCCTGCTTGTACTGCGCCTCGAGGCAGTCGGTGAACGCTCCCTTGCGAATGTCCTCGGCCTTGACTTCCGGGACACCGGACGCCTCGCCCTGCTCGAGCGTGTGCTGGTGCATCGCATACAACTGCCGAGAGGCTTTGCACAGCGCTGGGAGGTCCGATACGGCGTCTCTCCTCGCCGTCACTTCTTCATGAGGCGACGCAACCCCTGCGCCGTCTCCCTTGATGGGCTCTTGGTTGCCTGAACAGGAGCTGGACGCAATAGGAACCACTTGAACGCCAGTGTCAGGTCTGTCCGAGACGATTTTCCTCGCGACCAGCTTCAGACTGACGCGTCGAGCTGCAGCACTTATCGGCGGGGCGGTCAGCGGCGGATGAGCAGGTAGTCGAGGCTTCGATGGTGTCTGGTCATGGCCTTGGTTGCTACTTGCCTCCGGTTGGACGCTTGGCTCGATCGGAACTGCTCCGACCGAGCCAACGAGCGTGTTGACAAAGTTGACGGTGTTCTTGACCGCGAGCGCTCGCACTCCCATCTCGAATATTTTCTTCGGTCGCACCAGGCGAGGCTTCTTCTCTCGGTCCGCCTCCTTCTTCCTGCAGGCGATCAACGACGCACAGGCGAGGTCGCCAGTGATGTGCTCCTGGCTTCCACACCAGCCGCACAAGCACTTGCCGTCGAGCATCATCTCCTTGGTTGAACTGAGCAGGAGGACACGGCAGCAGATCGGTCAGTCAACCCACAGTCATAGCAAGGGGTAGCACGCACAGCATCGCACAGTGTGAGCGTGATGCCCGGGTTGGCGATGGCGAGCTTCATGCGGATCTTGCGCCAGTTCTCGCGCGCCTGGGCCAGCTTGAGGAACTTGCTGTACGACTCGAGGATGTGCTCAAGCCCGTGCATGAAGAACAGCTCCTTCCACGTCTCTCGCTGTTGTCGGGATCGAACACAAACCGCTGCAATGAGTCGATTGAAGCCACCACGACTCGCAACAACTGGATGCACTTACATCCATGATCAGCGTCTTGACGTCTGTCACTATCGCATCACAGTGAAAGCGGCCAAGTCGTTAGACGCTGAGCTTGTCGCCAATCACTATACACAGAGCGAGTACAGCCAGCTAGCCAGCCAGCACTCACCTGCCAGGAGATCAGTGGTGCAGACCGGTCGGTCGAACAAGACGGGGTACTCTCCGCAGATGTCGTGGTCCTGGTACAGGTTGAGCTCGAGCGCGACCTTCCTCACCGTCGTCTTGTCCTTGCCGCGCAGGTCGTTGCTCGCCGCCGCCTGCTGCTTGCGCGGGTCCTTGGTGTCCACGGCCGTGCACTTGTACACGGTCCCATTGTCGTTCAGGTGCTGCAGCATCGGCCGCGTCTCCTGTACGGTACCCGAGTAGATGAAGTAGACCACATTAGCCTCGGAGCCGACCCGCGTGAGGAACGTGCCCGCCGAGAAGGGCAAGTGCCTCAAGCGTGTCGACAGTCGCGTGAGCTCTCCGTGCGGCCAGCCGTCGAAGAAGAAGAGTGTCTCGAGAAACTCGGCGGGCGTGAAGTCGAGCTGCGTCGAGTTGGTGATCCGGATCAGTCGCTGGTACGCGCCGCGCTTGAGGCAGATGAAGGACGTGGCCGCGTCGCACACGACGGTGCACGACCGGCGCGCGGTCGGGTCCAATACCGCCAGCTCGCCGAAGGTGCCGCCGGCCGTGATCTGCTTGATGAACGAGCCAAAGTGCTTCGCACGCTGTATGTTTGAGTCGTCCGCGTCGGACATGGACTTGTCGCTGGAGTGCTGCTGCTGTAGCTCGCGGAAATAGCGGTCGCTGCGCTCCACGGCGCCGGCCATCTCCTCCTGGATGGCGCGCAGCTTGGCCTTCGGGTCGATGAAGAGCGACACGGAGCCCGTGATGATGATGTAGAAGGTGTCGCCGAAGTCACCCTGGCAGCACACGACGCCCTTGGGCGGCAGCTCGAGCAGCGTCATCTCGCGGCAGATGGTCTTGCAGATGATCTCCTGCGCTCCCTGGAAGATCTTGGTCGTGCTGCCGTTCTTGAGCACGCAGTCGTACAGAATGTCGACGTCCTGCGCGTCCCGCGCCTCCGGGGCCTTGTGCAGGATCGCGTGGATGCTCTCGACCTCGCGCAGCCGCTCGCGCTCCTGCTCGGACGCCAGCTGAGACTGCAGCTGGTCCTGCAACGCACCCAGGAAGGACGCGCGATGGAGGGATGGGAATCGCTGCAGCGACACGCCTGTTGGCCGCCGACCGGTGCTACCAGCCGCGCGAGTCGTCTGCATGATCCTGAGTGTCGTGCAGGCAGGTTAAGCGGCTTCGAGACACCTCAAGACGAGCGGAAGCGCATGGATGGCGACCACTTCCCGCGCTATTTTTGACGCCGTCAATGGGCACTTCAACACACGCCGGCTTATTCTGTCAAAAGTGTCGCTTTCTACTCAATTTCGACTTGAAATATGACTTATTGTGATGGTTTAGGTGGGACAAAAGAGTTCACACGCACCCTCTTTTGAAATATCGCAAAATGTTATTTCATCGCGAAGTCCCGTGGCCATTCCATCCGATCACCAACAGGACGCAGCTCGCGGGTCGAAGTGCTTGGTCGCTCCCTCCTTCCTCCCTCCCCCTAGCACCCCCGCTCGCCCTCCCCTCCCCTCCACCCCCACCTCCACCTTACGCATGTCGCTGTCACTGGACTCCTCGCGCTCGTCCGAGTTCGTGCGCTTCGTGGCTCGGTTCTGCGGCGTCAACATCGCGTCGGCGGCTTCTGGTCCTCTCCGCGTGCGTCTCGGCAAGAACAACGAGATCTACGAGCCGACGACGATCGCCAAGCACCTGGCGCGCCAGGCGGACCGCGAGGCCGAGCTGTGCGGCTCCTCGGCGCTCGAGACGGCGCAGATCTCCATGTGGCTCGACTTTGCCGCCGGCATCTCCAAATGTCCGCCGGCCGCCGCCCCGACGCACTGGAAGGTGCTGGAGAACGCGCTCCAGACGCGCACGTACCTGTGCGCCAACCGCGTGACGCTCGCGGACGCCGCCGTCTTCTGGGCGCTTCACGCGGCCGTCGGCGGGTTCTCAACTGCCCAGCGCGCCGAGTTCGTCCACCTCGTGCGCTGGTTCGACCAGGTGCAGCACACGGCCGGCGTGCGCGGCTTTCGCGACCTGCCAGTCGTCGACCTCGGCCGCAAGCAGTACGCGCTCACCGTCTAGAAAGCGACGACGCGAAGACACGGAGGAGACCAGTGAGTGAGCCGGCGGCACGTCATGTAAGCAGCGCTGCCGTCGTGGATTCATCGAGTGCCTAGATGCGGACGAGTTGCCTTCTTGAGAGCCTCATTCCCCATTCGCAATGCGCAAAAATAGCAAACGACAGTGGATGGAGGAGTCGTAACGTCCCGCTTGTTTGGAGGCGGAAGACGACGCCTGGAGGGCGACTCCAGCAAGTTCACACTTCGCCAACACGTGGAGATGCCACTACTACCGAGCGATGGGAGCCCAATCCGCCGCCAGCGGCCGCAGGAGCCGCCTCGAGCCGCAAGCCGCGTTGAAGTCACGTGGGCCGTCCCAGCGATCGACGGCGATGCTCCGAGCGCGCGGGGAGGCCACTCGGCCGTGCTGGCGGACGAGCTGCTGTACGTCTTTGGCGGCCACTACTTCGGCAGCCAGGGAGCGTTCGTGTACCTGAACGACCTGCACCGACTGGACCTGCGCACGTCTGCGTGGGCCGAGATTGTGTTCCCCAAGCGCAAGAAGCCGTGGGGCAAGCTCCAAGGGATCACCGCTGAAGACGGAGAGGACGAGCAGCCAGTGATGCCGAGTCCGCGGTACAACCACTCGGCCGTGCTGCTCAACGGCGGCAGTCGCATGTTCGTCTTTGGCGGTCGAGGCGATGGCCAAGGAGGCAAAGCCGGCAAGTCTGGAGAGAGCGTGGCGCTGAGAGACATGTTCTTCCTCGACCTGGACGCGCTCGCGTGGTTCCAGGTGCAGTGGACGACCGACAGCCCTCGCGGACGCTTCGGGCATGGCTGTGTGGCGGTGGACGACGCGCGTTTGGCTGTGTTTGGCGGCTGGGACAGCGCCGCGAGCATGAGCGACCTCTGGCTCTTCGACTCGCACTCGTTCACGTGGCAGCAGCCCAAGTGCCGCGGGAAGCCGCCCACAGCTCGCCACAACATGTCCATGCTGCGCGTTGGTGGTGCGTCCTCGAGGAACTCGACAGCCACGACGCTCATGGTGTACGGCGGCTACTCTGTGCTGTCGGGTCAACTGCCGGTCTACGCGACCGACGTCTTCCTCCTGGACGTCGACAGCCTCACGTGGAGTCGACCGCGGCTCGTTGGCGAGTATCCGACCGCAGCATTCGGCCACGGCTCGTGTCTCGTAGACATGGAAGACGTCTGTAACGCAGCTGAAAGCGACGAGCAGCCGTTGGCGCTCATCTTTGGTGGCTGGTCGGGCACCGAGCGCTCGCCGCTCTTCATGGGCGACAAGGCTGTGCGCGAGCTCGTCAAGATGGAGGCGCGCGAGCAGCGACTGGCTGGTGGAGAGACCGCTGCGCTCGACGGCAGTGCCGAGCGCCGCCGGTGGACGGAGCTTCGAACTCGAGAACTGCAGCAGGGCTCGGCCAACGCCCGCGTCCTGGACGTGGCGCGCATGGAGTGGTTCCGCCCACGAGCGCGAGGCGTCGAGGTCGCCAACCGCTACGGCCACTCGGCCACGCGCGTCGGGCCGCACGTCTTCCTCTTCGGCGGCTGGGACGGCAACCGCGCGCTCAGCCAGCTCGTGGTCGGTCAAGTGTCCATCTCCGAGTGACAGGCAAGCAGGCAGCACCACCACAGCTCGAATCCGCTTGATCATACTCTTCCCGAGTGTCTATTGCATCAGCGCTGAAGCCGACGCCCTCAGCCCTCCGCCTGCTTGCCTACTCTAGCCGCGCGACCTGAGCCTTGGCGTCCTCTGCAAAGGCGGCGAGTGCGATGGCTCCGCGTTGCGTCTGGCTGTCTCTCGCTCGCACATTGACTTGCTGCTGCGCCTGCTCCTGGTCGCCGACGACCAAAATGTAGTTGTAGCCGGCCAGCTGCGCCTCTCGCACGCGCTTGTTGAGCGTCTTGCTGCCGCCCAGCACGTCGACGTACTTGAGTCCTTCGTCACTCTCCAGCGCCGCCGCCACCTCACGCGCGTACTCTCCATGCGCCTCGGCGATCGGGACGACCGCGACCTGGCGCGGACTGAGCCAGAGCGGCCATTTGCCGCCCGTGTGCTCGATCAGGATGGCCATCATGCGCTCGATCGAGCCTAGCACGGCGCGGTGGATGATGATGGGCGTGTGGTCCTGTCCGTCGGCGCCGTCGTACGTCAGCTCGAAGTTGCGCGGCAGCTGGAAGTCGAGCTGGATGGTGCCGCACTGGTGCTGCCTTTGCAGCGCGTCCGTGACCACAATGTCGATCTTGGGGCCGTAGAAGGCGCCGTCGCCCTCGTTAACGCTCCACGGCTGGCCGAACTCGTCCAGCGCCGTGCGCAGCTGCTCCTCGGCGCGGTCCCACACGTCCAACTCGCCCATAAAGTTCTCCGGCCGCGTTGACAGCCGCAGCTGGAACGTGAAGCCGAACACGCCGTACACGTGCTGCACGAACGCGAGGCACTCGGAGATCTCGCGCTGCACCTGCTCGCTCGTGCAGAAGATGTGCGCGTCGTCCTGGTGGAACCGCCGGACGCGCGTCAAGCCCGTCAGCGCGCCGGACGCCTCGTTGCGGTGCAGCGCCGAGAAGTCGGCAAGTCGCACGGGCAGCTCGCGGTACGAGTAGCGGCGCGACTCGCGGAACAGGAGGCAGTGGCCCGGGCAGTTCATGGGCTTGAGCCCGAACTCGTCTGCTTCTGCAGCGTGGTCGTGGTGGTCGCCATGGTCGTCGGTGATGCCCTGGGAGACCATGAACATGTCCTCGTGGTAGTTCTGGAGATGGCCCGACGTCTCCCACAGCTGCTTCTTGAAGATGAGCGGCGTGATGACCTCGTCGTACCCGCGCCGACGGTACTCGTCACGGATGAAGCCGGCCAGCGTGTTGAACACGCGCGTGCCGTGCGGCAGGAAGAAGCACGAGCCGGGGCTGAGCTCGTGGAACATGAAGAGCTGCTGCTGCTTGCCGATCACACGGTGGTCGCGCTTCCGCGCCTCCTCCTGCAGGTGCTGCCACTCCTTGAGCAGTCCGTTGGACGGGAACGACACGCCGTAGACGCGCTGCAGCAACGCGCGGTCCTCCCAGTGCGACGCACCGCACCGAGTGATCTCGAACGCCGACAGCAGCCCTGTCCAAACCAGAGCAACAGCGTTCATCGTTAGATAGGGAGATGCTCCATAGGCGACGTATGTGTGTCCACGTGTAGCTCTGAAGCTACTCAATGATAGAGTACAGAGTCGTTCAAAGACAGCAGGGGTTGCTATAGGACTTCGATGTAAGCGAGAGAGCAGCGCACGGGATGCCATCTCTTGTCGCCACGCGCTGCTCTCTCCGAGTCCGGTATACAAGCAGGGGATACATATAGTGAAAGCAAGAGAACGCACCGGTGTGCGGGACGTGCGGGCCGCGACAGAGGTCGACCAGCGGGCCGCAGCGGTAGAGCGAGACTTGCTCACCCTCGGGGATCTTGCGCAGCATGTCGCGCTTGAACTCCGAGTAACCGAACAGCTCGGCCGCGAAGGCGCGCGAGACCTGCAGCCGCTCGAACGGTTGCCGCTGCTTGACGATGGCCTTTATGCGCTTGTTCAGGTCGGCGAAGTCGGCCTCGGACACCGTCAGCCCGTCCTCGAGGAACATCTCGTAGAAGAAGCCGCCCTCGGCCAGCGCCGGGCCGTCGCACAGCCGGATCTTGTCCTGGAACTTGTCCTCCAGCGCCTGGACACCCACACAACTCAGTCAAGCTGCTTACAGCCATCATAACCGCGCCAAGAGAGCTCCAACCTGGCCGAGGACGTGCGCCGATGAGTGCCAGAAGATGCGCTTGCCCTCGTCGCTCGAGAAGCTGTCCATACAGCAACCCAGTGCGTCAGAGCGTCGTTCAGACCGCCACTACCCGCTACAGACACGCACTCGAGCAGCTGCAGCTCTCCCGAGCGCTCAATTGGCGCGCGCAGGTCCATCACGTCGCCGTCCAACGCCGCCGCCAGCGCCCGGACCTTGGGCAGTCCGCGCTCGTGCAGCTGTTTCAACACGTCGATGGGCGTCGTCACGCCCGCGACGCCCTCAAGTGCCACGTCTTCACTGCCCGCCACCTGCCGCACCGTCAGCGCCAAGGGCAGCGCGCGCTCGGCGGCCTCGGCAATCCGCTGCGCCTCCTGTTGCTGCTGGCGCGCGAGCTCCTGCTCCCATAGCGCGATCCGCGCGTCGCTGATGCTCACAGTCGAGAAGCCGGCGGTCTGCAGGCGGTCAACGACGGGAGAGGCGCCTCTCCGCAGCAGCAGCAGCGAGCGCGGCGCGACGCGCGCAGGCGCCACTCCCAGCCACCGACGCATCTTGGACCGGCCGGATTGTGAGGCCGAAACGCGCTTTTAAGTTCACAGCAGGATGAACCTGATTGGAAAATATTTGAAATGAGCTCAGAATGAATAATTGCCCGTCAAGTGTTGATGTATCAAATGTTGCAGGTTTGGTTTGCGCAAACTGCGCCGCTTGAAGGCGTCAAATCTGTTGAGCAGCGACGCTCGACCGCAGGAATGCGCGCGCCAACCAGCGTTCATCCGCGACGGACAGCCAGCTCTGAGCACCGCCACCACTTGCAGTCGCCGGCGCAAAGCAAGCGGTCGGCGCCGCGTCACAGCCGCAGGTGTTTGCGCAATTGCGCGCGTTCTGGCGGGCGGTGCGACCGACCGTCAATCGCCTGCGGTACATCGCCGACCGCGCTGCCTGGGCTCCTCGGCGGTGCTGCTGCCTTACACTCACTTTCGACCGATAGCATTGCGCAAACGCCGACTTGAAGCGCTTCAACCTGCGCTAGCTGTTGTCCTGTCAGCCTGGAGCCCGCTTCGTAGCTCGCTCGAGCGCTTTGATCTTCATTCGAGGCGGCACAATCCAACTAGCTGCAACCCCAGCAGGCGTCAACCTCGTCCACTATGGACACTCGTCCACACTATGTGGCGGCACCACCGACACCCAAGTCAGAGGTCTTGCACGACGCCACACCGAGCTTCCGCGAGCAGGAGCACCCGTTGCAGACTGCCTCGCTGCCCTCGCAGGTCTTCATGACGTGGCTGCAGCCTTTGATCACCCTCGGAGCCACGCGCGCGCTGGAGACGGATGACGTATGGGCTGCGTGTCCTCAAGACACGTGCATGGCGCTGCAGACGCGGCTCAAGACCGTCTACAACCCGCTAGACGCACACACACGGCAGCAGTTCAAGCCGCCTCTCGCCATGCCTCGGATCATGTTCGCGCTCATCAAGACGTTCAAGAAGGAGCTGTTGGTCGTCTTCTTCTGCGATCTGGTCTTCATCGCCGGCCAAGCGGTGCTGTCGCTCGCCACGGAGGGCATCCTGGACTTCCTGAGCGGCCGAGCGAACCGGTTCGGCACCGAGAGCGGGTACCCGCTCGTGGCCATCCTCTCGCTCTCGGGGCTCCTGGCCATGCTGAGCTTCAACTACGCGTGGTTTGTGTCCTCGCGCGTCGGCGTCAACATGCGCTCGCTGCTCATGGACCTCGTGTACCAGAAGTCGCTGCGGCTGTCCAGTCGAGCGCGGCAGCAGTACACGACCGGCGAGATCGTGACGCTCATGAGCGTCGACACGGAGCGCGTCTTCACCGCCACGCTCAACGGCCCGTGGATTGTCCTCGCCCCCATCTCGTTCCTGGTCGCCGTCGTGCTCATCGGTGTGCTCTTCGACGCCGTGTCGGCTGTAGCAGGCGCAGTTCTGCTCGTCGCAGTCGTCTTCACCTCATCGAGACTCGCTAGGAAGATCGGACAGGCCCAGAAGGACCTACTGCCGACCACCGAGCAGCGCGTCAAGGTCACGTCCGAGGCGCTCCAGGGCATCCGCGTCATGAAGTTCTACGCGTGGACCGAGTCGCTGGCGAGACGGGTCGACGCCATCCGCCACGTGGAAGTCGCCAAGTACCGCCGCTTCCACCTGTGGCAGATCCTCAACTCGACGCTGCTCTTCTTGACGCCAGTGCTGCTCTCCGCCGTCGCCCTCAGCGTGTTCGTGGCGCAGCACAGCGTGGCGCTGACGGTCACCAAGGCGTACACGCTGCTCGCCATCGTCAACGTCACGCGCCAGGGCGTCAACGCCTTCCCGCTGGCCATCGCGGCGCTCTCGCAAGCCAACGTCGTATGCCACCGCATTGATGCCTTCCTCGCGGGTGAAGAGCTGGCCGAGTCCAACGAGTCGGGGACTCCCAAACACAGTGAGCTGGCAACATCAGAGCCGCCGACTCGCGCGGTGTCTAGAGGCAGCATCCGCGTTCGAGAGGCGACGTTCAGCTGGCCCGGCTCCACCGCCCAGCGATCGCCAGCCTCGTCCACTATCGACGTCAGAGTATCGACTGGCGCCGATCAAGACACCGATGGAAGTCCAGCGGTCCAAGATACAACGACAGAGAAGACACAGGGATTCACGCTCACCAACATCAACCTGGACATCCAGCCCGGCTCGCTCGTCATGATCGTCGGGACGGTCGGGTCCGGCAAGTCGAGCTTGCTCCAGGCGCTACTTGGCGAGATGCAGCAGACGTCCGGGCGTCTCGACCTCCACGGAGACGTCTCGTACGTCGCGCAAGAGTGCTGGATCCGCAACGCGACGCTCAAGAGCAACATCACGTTCGAGAGCGCGTTCGACGCTGAGAGATACGCCCGCGTGCTTGAAGCAACGCAGCTGCTCGCTGACTTGGACGCTCTGCTGGAGCGCGACCTGACGGAGATCGGTGAGCGAGGAATCAACCTCAGCGGCGGGCAGAAGGCGAGGGTGAGCCTCGCTCGAGCGCTCTACCGCGAGTCGTACGACGTCCTGGTCCTGGACGACCCGCTGAGCGCCGTGGATCCTCACGTGGCCCACAGCATCTTCGACGAGTGCGTGATGGGCCTGGCGCGGGCCAAGACGACGCTGCTGGTCATGAACAGCCACTACGATCTGATTCGACACGCCGACCGAGTGCTTGTAGTCGAGAGAGGGGCCATCGTCGGCGACGGCAAGTACGACGACGTTGTGAAGCAGTTCCCGCAGTTGGCAGCGGTGCAAACGCAGCAGAAAGAGGACGAAGACGACACCATTGACGAGACGACGGAGTCACCTTCGACTGTGGACGAGAAGATGGCCGCTTCGAGCCAGCAGCAGCTCAAACAGACATCATCTGCCAGCCAAGTGCACGAGGACACTGACAATGACCAAGCGTCAGAGAAGCCGCAGCAGTCGACGCATGCCGGTGTGTTGGTGCAGAAGGAGGACCGTGTCAAGGGCCGAGTCAAAGGCTACACGTACAAGACGTACTTCGACGAGACCGGCTTCGGCGCAGTCACCATCCTGCTCGCCATCGCGCTCGGGTACACTGCGAGCCAGGGCATGCGCGTGCTCGTCGACTGGTGGCAGGCCTACTGGGCTAAGCACATTCAACTTGCGAGCGTGTCCGAGTCGGACTCAGACTCAACGTACTCCGCCTCGCGGTTCGCCGCCTGGTACTTCGCCTTGATCGTCATCTGCGCCATCGTGACCGTGAGTCGCAGCGTCATGGTCATGCGCCTACTGCTCCGCAGCTCAACCAATCTCCACAATGAGCTCTTCCGCCGCGTACTCAACGCGCCAGTCAACTCGTACTTCGACGTGACACCGGTCGGCCGCATCCTCAACCGGTTCTCGAACGACCTGGACCAGCTGGACTCGGTGCTGCCTCAGCAGTACGTCAACTTTGTCCAGAACATCTCACTCACCGTCGGTGGCCTCGCGGTCTGCGCCGCCTCGTCCTACTGGATCGCGCTGTCGTATGTCCCCATACTTGGCGCGCTCGTGCTCGTCGGCGTGTACTTCAAGAAGTCGTCGCGGGAGATCAAGCGGCTCGAGGGCGTCTCGCGCACGCCGGTCTACAACCTCTTCAACGAGTCGCTCAACGGCTTCCAGACGATCCGCGCCTTCCGGATGCAACGCGTGTTCAACGCGCTCAACAAGCGCGCGGTGGACGAGAACGCGTCCTTGTACTTCACGTACTGGGCAGCCGGCCGGTGGCTCGCCGTGCGGCTCGACACGCTCTCGGTCGTCGTCATCTTTGTCGTGGCCACGTACTTAGTCGCGACCAAGGGACAGCTGAGCGCCATGCTCGCCGGGCTGTCGCTCACGTACGCAATCTCGCTCACGTCCACTATCCAGTCGACGATCCGGGACGTCGACCGCACCGACAACGCCATGACGAGCGTCGAGCGCGTGCTGCACTTCCGAGACATCCCGCAAGAGGATACCGAAGCGGACATCCCAGATCGAGACCTCGTTGACTGGCCGAGTGCTGGCGCTGTGCGCTTCGACTCGCTCCAGCTGAGGTACCGGCCGGAGCTACCGCTGGTGCTTCACGGCGTCGATATGGACATTGCTGGCGGCGAGAAGGTCGGCATCTGCGGCCGCACGGGAGCCGGCAAGAGCTCGCTCATGGTCGCGCTGTTCCGCATCTGCCGGTTCGACCGCGGCTCCATCTCGATCGACGGCGTCGACATCCAGCGCGTCGGTCTGGACAAGCTGCGTCGGTCGCTGGCCATCATCCCACAAGACCCGGTGCTCTTCAGCGGCTCGCTTCGGGACAACCTGGACCCGTTTGGCAACTGCTCCGATGACGAGCTATGGCAGGCGATGAGGCAGGTGCACTTGGCGGACGCCGTGGCGAGCTGGGGAGGCCGAGGACTGGGCTTTGAGGTCGCCGAGAAGGGAGACAACCTGTCGGTCGGCCAGCGACAGCTCGTGTGTATCGCGCGCGCGCTGCTCAAGCGCAGCCAAGTCGTCGTCATGGACGAGGCCACGGCCAGCGTCGACTCTGCGACGGACCGACTGATCCAGCAGACCGTCAAGGAGAGCTTCGCGACGCAGACTGTGCTGGTCATCGCGCACCGCATCCACACGATCCTGCACTGCGACAAGATCGCAGTCATGGCGGCGGGACGAGTGGCCGAGTTCGGACGGCCAGACGAGCTGCTGGCCCGCCCAGAGTCGCTCTTCGCGCTGCTAGCAAAGCGATCCGGCCATCAGGACCAGCGCGATTGAGACCAACATGGAGCGTTTAATCCGAGGTGAACACAGTCGTCGAGGACGGGTATAAGGTTCGTGACGATAATATCTAGTCGAGCCTTTTGACTGTAGCAATGTGGTTGGTGATCTACCCGCTACTTCAGTAGTCGACTGCTGTAGTCGCTCTATGCCAATGGCTGCGGTCAGATCGCAAAGACGCCGTGGTTCTTCTTCCCCTTGCTGGTCCAGTCCCGCACTTCGTCGTCTCTCATTGTTTGACTCGACTCCTTCCCTTCAACACTGAACCACCATGGCGACCAGCAAGGCCCCCAAGGCTACTCCGAAGAAGACGTCTGCGCGTCCAAAGACTGCGGGAACCGGTCGCGCGCTCAACTTTGGCGATCAAGAAGAGAAGAAGACCGCCAAGTCGACAGCACCAGCGACTCAAGAGACCAGCGGGTCCTCCTCCCGGATCAAGAAGCACGGCAAGAACGCCGCCACCGCCTTCAAGTGGTTCCAGAACGACAAGGAGCGGTTCGCCAAGTACCGCAACTACATCAAGAACAACGACAAAGAGCTCACGAGCGAGATCCAGGGCCACTTCAAAGCCAACAAGGCCGACTTGATCGACTGGGTGACGTCTACCATTGGATCTGCCTCAGGCATGGAGTCCGCGACCAAGCAAGACATTGTGGACATTGCCATCGTCGCTGCGGGCTTGACGATCCACGGACTGGCCAAGCTCCAGCAAGACTTCGACGCTGGCAACATGGACGACCTGCAGAATGCGACGTACCACGCGTACAACCTGCGCAGCAACTCGAGCCAGCAGGAGGCGCGCAAGCAGTCGAGGGCCAAGGACATGCACAAGAAGCACGCGGCTCACTACGTCGGGCTCGAAGTCGGCATGACGCTCAACAACTCACTGCCTCCAACACAGCGAGTGGGCGTCGACGAGCTCCGCCAGGTGCTCAACATCCTCAAGAACCTGCAGATCGCCAACGCCAAGACCAACTTGACGCTGCACAAGCAAGTCGACAGCCGACTGCTGGACGCGGACGATCACGGTACATTGACGAGGGACGAGTACAAGAGACTGAAGCAGATCGTCAAGAAGGCGCAGTCGAACGAGTTCCGAGAGGCGGTGCGTGGTGTCGACAATGGCAACCGCTTGTACCTGGCGCTGCGCGACCGCATCTCGAGCTTCGACACCGGCGACCAAGCGCGGCTGTGGGACCCGCGCAAGGACCCTCCCGCCCTCCAACGTCCGGCCTCCGAGTCGTAGTCGTCTCCGGACGTGATGCTGAGCTCTTGCTCCTCATCGATATCTTCTAGCAGCACTGCACCAATAGAGAGGGGTTCATAGAGGCTGGCGTCGCGCTGGTCAGTCTACTTGAGCTGGAAAGTTCGTCCAAAGTACGCGCCACCCCCAAGGCGACCAGTTCGGCTTCTCCAATCGCGACTGGTGTCATTTATCGCAACTGTGTCCTGAGGGCTGGCGCGCCAGCTAGACATCCGCGGGAGGCAGGCGAGAGCGCCAACAAGCGTTCCCTTCACCACCTGCCGCGTCCAAACAATACTCATCGGCTGGTAGTAGGAGTTGCAGCTCTCCATCCTTGCCTTGCAACGTGACGACCGGCTGCTGAGCCAGAAGTTCTCCACGCACACGTCCATGCCACCAACTCGTACACCTGCAGCACCAGCGGTTCAGGGGCAGGGCAACAGGTTCTAGTGATTTCCCGGCATCTTCGCGTTCCTGGAGCTGCGACAGAGCCACGGCGACGAGCAGCACGAGCATTTCAGTGATAGAAGACCAAGAAGACGCGTCGCTAGACGAGGAGAGGGACGGTGCAGGACTGGGTCGTGTCGTCTTGGACTTGCCGCCTTCCGGTCGCGGGCTGCGTCGCTGGGCCGACGACCGGCATGGTCTTGTGGGGCCTGCGGTAGCGCGAGACGCACGCGCCGCCGGAGAACCCACACACGACCAGCACGAGCAGCGAGAACGCGCCGGTGATGATGAACGCGCTGTCCTTCATCGCTGCGAGCGTGTATCGGGCCCGAGTAGCCTTGCTGGCTTGGAGGCGGGTCGTGAAGTGCCATAGCACCTTGGTCTTCGCCAGTCAACCCCCAAGCATCATGGAAGTGCCGTAGGCCCATGACGTGTCGTCGTCGTCTCCGACACGCCGCGTGCTCTTCGGCTGGGTCACTGGCAGTTGGGGCCGCGTCTGGTGGCGCCGCTGATAGCGCGAGACGAGGGCCGATGAAGACCACAAGCACTATCAGCACGCTGACGCCAAGCATGACGAACGCAGCGGTTCGGAGGCTCGACTTGGCCCAGTCTTGGGCGTGAGATAGTAGATTCTAATAGGCCTCCGGCTCAACGCAACCGCATCCACTACTTAGTTACTACACCAGTTGCAGTTGCTGCACAAAAGTGTTGGAGATTGAGCGTCTCCATTCTGCAAATGGATTCATCAACTTCAAGATGGCTACAGGATACGCTTTCGTTGGCTACAGGATACCTCGCAAACAAGCATATCGATAGGCCAAGCTGCTGATCTCACGTCTGGCATAGGTTTCGGACAAGGAGTGCATCATCTCTGGCGGTCGGAGCGACTTCTCTGACGTCGTGCGCGCCTTCCTTGTGGCGCAAGACCGCCGGAAGGACGAGCAAGCAATAAGCGTCCAGCGACGCTCCGCTGCAGGTGCAGCAAGCGGTTAATCCAGCAAACACTCCGCGCTCTAGTGTTGGGACGGCGGCCGACGATCACAACACCGGCAACCGAGGTGACGTCGGCAATCTTGACGTCCAAGTGAACACGTGTAGTCCTGCGCTGACGTCACAAGACAGTTTTCCACATCGGGGCCACCACCAGGTGCCGCGCACCAATCCCGCCTGCCAAGCGTCAAAATGTCAAGGGCCACGGCAATGACGATGCCGATGGAGATCTCGGCCGAGCTCGGGCCGTATCGTACGAGACCTACATTGGGTCTCCCGTGAGCCAGGGCAAGTTCCAGTTTGACCTGTGGGACGTCACGCAGTCGTCTGGGCTTTGGGACTGAGCCGGGCTAAAGGCCAAAGTGCCTCAGCACGGCGTGCGCAACTCGCTGCTCGTGGCGCCAATGTCGATCGCCTCGACGGCGCAGATGCTCGACAACAACGAGTCAATCGAGCTGTTCACAAGCAACATGTACAACCGACACGTGGCTTCACCATCGTCAACAAGTACCTGATGGAGGAGCTGATTGCTCTGGGACTCTGGACGCCGAACGTGCGCAACCAGATCATGAACCACAGTGAGTCGGGGCAGAACGTGTGCGGGCTACCGCCGCATGTCAAGGACAAGCACAAGACGGTCTGGGAGATCAAGCAGAAGGCGGTGCTGGACCAGGCAGCCGACCGCGGCGCCTTCATCTGCCAGTCGCAGTCGCTCAACGTGCACCTCGCCGAGCCCTCGAGGTCCAAGCTCACCTCCATGCACTTCTACGCCTGGAAGAAGGGGCTCAAGACGGGAATGTACTACATGCGCGTGCGTCCCAAGGCCGACGCCATCCAGTTCACCGTCGACAAGGCCGCCATCCAGAAGCAGGACGAAGTTGAAGTGCTGGCATTATTTGTAGCCACTCGCAATATATATATTTTCACTCAATTACAGCGGGTAAATTGCATATTTATGTGTACCACTCAATTTTGGACTTTCAAACAGGTGGGGTAGCCGGACAAAGTCGAAGGCGTCAAGCACCGGCAAAGAGGCCGAAGCAGGCGGCGTGATGAGCGACAGCGACAGCGACGACGGCGTGCAGCTGTACAGCGCGCTGGACCGGCGACGCAAGCAGCCCGCGCGCATGTTCGGTGCGTCCTTTCGGCTCGTATCTGACCGCGTCAGGCTCGAAGGGAGAGGAGAAGTCGCGACCTGACAGTGGAGCGCTTATTGCGACCCGCAGTGTCGCTGGACTCGGAGAGCGAGTCGGGCGACGAGTGGGCTGCGACGCCGCCTCGAATGCACCGCAAGCGTAGAGCAGGGTCCTCTCCGCCGTCGAACGGGAAGAAGGTGGCCGCCAAGAAGGCCAAGACGGGGGATGGAGTTGAGATAGAGGTTGGAGAGGAGGACGGTGCGATCGCTCTGTCTCGCCTGCCGCGCTGGCTACCCGGCTCCTAACGCGGGGGATCTGTGGTGTACGTCTAGACGCGAAGGAGGTGACGCCCAAGAAGAGTCTGTACGAGGACCTGCTGACGCCCGAGGAGCTGGCGGCTGAGCGCGAGCGCAAGCGGCAGATGGAGCTCGAGATCGCGCTGCGCCTCGCGCGGGACACGACGCTCTCGCAGACGCGCGCCGTCATGAAGTACGTCCACTTGTAGTGAACGTGGTAGTAGCAGGAGCAGCGGTCTAACGCTCTCACTCGCTCGCGACTGCAGCAAAGCGTCGTCGTTCCAGACGCAGGCGGCGAACGCGATCGAGCTACTCGACTCGGACTCGGACGGCGACGACGTGGAGGTCGTCCAGCTGCCACAACGCGGCGCTACACCTTCCATAAGCACCGTGGCTACAGCCACAGCAACTGCAGCAGTCGCGCCCGCCCCGTCGCCGAGCGTCCGTGGCGAGCGGATCAAACTCCACGTGCGCTCCAATGGCGCCGCGATCGACGAGATCGCCATCCACATGGTAAGGTTCATCGTCTCCGTCCCGGTGTACTCGAAATGGATCGTTGTTGGTCTGGTAATGACGCACATTGCAACGGCAGAACGACCCGTTCGATTTGCTGTATGTCGGCTTCTGCGATCTCCACGGGTTGCCGCGCGACGCCGTCAAGATGACGCTGGACGGCGAGGAGCTGTCGCTGACGGACACTCCAGCTGGCTGCGACCTCGACACGGGCGACCTCATCGACGCCAAGGTCGACTTCTCGCGGCGGGTGCAGGAGAACGTCAAGCGGTACCTTCGGCTGCGTCTCGTGGTGTTTGGGAAGCGCGCGGAGCCCTTCAGGATCGATGCGGTGAGTCCCCGCTTGGCTTCTTCTTCTCCTTGTGTAGCAGAGCTGATGTTGATCCTTACTACCGGCCGCACTAGCGATCCAAGGTGGAGAAGCTGCACGCGTCGTTCTGCGCCAAGCACAGCGTCTCGAACCCGGACGACGTGCAGCTGAGCGTCAACGGACAGCCGCTGGACCTCAACGAGATGGTCGAGTTCTACGGCCTGATGGACGACGACGAGGTGTCTGTCGAGATCCACAACTACGTGGACACGGCGGCGATCCCGGTCCAGCTCCGCTTCGAAGACGGCTCCTCGAGCGTCGAGCACGTGCTCCCGGTATGTTCTCGGCTTCAATGCGGTGCTTGATGGTTATCCCGGGTCAACGCTAACGATGGTGTGGGTGGATGGGTATGCCAGAGCGACAAGGTGCAGGTGCTGTTCGAGAAGATCGCCGGTCTCAAGCAGTGCCCAGTCAGCGCAATCACATTGCGGATAGATGGAGAGACGATGGTGCCTGCTCTGACCTTCACGGTGCGTACTGTCGGCGGTTTTGAGGGGATGACCAGGCGCTGACTACTGTGTGTTGGCTCGGGAATCAGCACTTTGACCTGGAAGGCGACGAGCTCATCGACGTCAAGCTGGGTCAATGACAACAACTTCACGTTGCTTTACTCTTCGAGTATCATTAACGAGTCGCCTCTTGCTCTCCACACTGGCCTCGGCAACTACCTCAGCGTGGGCTTAGATCCTGGGCAGTGGGGAAGCTGGGCGGCCGTTTAGTGCGCGAGATGACGAGCACAAGCGCAAAGGCGGCGAGGTGGGCGAACAGCAGGCCGAGGTACCACACGGGAGCCCAGGGCGTGTCGAGGTCCAGGAACGGGTACGGCCAAAAGCCGCGGGCCACCGTGCCGTGCAGGATCCAGGCGAAGACGGCGTAGATGGACGGCCAGAGGAGCACGAGAGGCAGCGCGTCGGCCGACGAGCGGTGGTGCGTCGCCAGGAACTCGACCTGCAGCAGCACGACGTTGACGCCGTGCTGGCAGTAGCTGACCCAGTTGAGCACCTTGTCGCGCTGGTGGATGCGCTCGGCGTAGGGCAGCAGGATTGTCCAGACGACGACGGCGATGAGGATCGAGGTGGCGAGCAGCACGTCCAGCAGCAGGTCGGCGCGCAACCAGCCTCTTGGTCGGCGTCGCCGGCCTCCAGCAGCAGAATTCGGTCCCGTGTTGGGCCAGCGGCGGTACGGACTCGTCGAGCCGTCGTCCAGTAGAGCCGTGTAGGCTTGAGACCCGAGCATTGCGCGCTCTGTCAGCAGCCGGCGCGTCTCGAGCGCCGCAAAGGCGAAGTAGGCGCCTTGACCGACGAAGTTCCACGACGTGTAGAACGCGAAGCAGCGCGCGCGAGAGCGGACGACGTCGCCGAGCTGCACGACCACGTAGAAGACGAACACGGCCACGCGGAAGCGCAGCAGGCTGCGCAGCGTCCAGCACGCGCGCGGCTCCAGCAGCGGAGGTACGGGAGGCAAAGTGTCGGGGTCTTCGCCGTCAAACAGCGGCGCGGATGAGCTGCTGCGCGCGGGTTTATCGAGCAGCAGGCGTTCGTGCCGCGTGCTGCGGCGGTAGAGGAGCCATAGAGCGGTCGCCACGGCGCCCGCGAGCTCCGCAGAGACGGCCAGCGCCTCCCACGAGACGCCCAGCCTGGCCGCCAAGTCCTCCGCCATCATCTTCGGAGCTTCTCGCGGATGTGCTGGTCTGATTCTATTCTGTTTGTGATGGCATAGCGGGGTTTCAGCCAATGAATGAGTGTTTCGAGTGATATCACATGTTTTTAGCGAATCCTGTGTTGCTGTGATGTTTGTCGCGTGTTTTGATTCGTCTAAAGTCGCTTCATGGCGAGTGTTGGTCTGACACGCATGAATGCTGGTGCTGAACCCAACCCAATCCTGCGGGAAGTGCACCATTGCTGCCGCATTGACCGTCCAGCCAGCTCCTTCATTGCCTCTTTCCTCTGCTCGCCAGCCCCGCTCAAGACCTGCACCGAGGCCCACAACGCGATGATCGACATCGGCGCCAACCTGACCAACCGCCAGTTCCAGCGCGACCTCCCGCAGGTGCTGCGTCGCGCCGCTCAAGCAGATGTCCGCGCCGTGCTCGTCACTGGCACCAGCGCACGCGGCAGCGCCGACGCCGTTCGCCTCGCACGCCGCTTCTCGCTCGATCAAGACGCCAGCAGTGCTGCTACTGCTACGTCTCCCAGGCTGTTCGCGACTGTCGGTGTCCACCCTCACGACGCCAAGGACTTCCGCGAGGGCGAGACGCTGGCGGAACTCCGCGCGCTCATCCTCAGCAACCGCGATGGCGTCGTCGTGGCCGTGGGCGAATGCGGCCTGGACTTCAACCGCAACTTCAGCTCGCGCAAGGACCAGGAGCGCGCCTTCCGAGCGCAGGTGGCGCTCGCGTGCGAGCTGCAGCTGCCGCTCTTCCTGCACGAGCGCGAGGCGCACGAGGCCTTCGTCGGCATCCTCGAGCCCTTCAGACTAGCGAACAGACTGCCACCCGTGGTCGTTCACTGCTTCACGGGCACAGAGCGCGAGCTACGAGCGTACGTGGCACTCGGCTACTACGTCGGGCTCACGGGCTTCATCTGCATGGACTCGCGCGGCTTGAAGCTGCGGCAGATGGCGTCGCTCATCCCGCTCGACAGACTCCTGGTCGAGACGGACGCGCCTTACATGTACCCGTACAGCAGCGGCGGCGGCAAGAGCGCGAGGTCACGTTGTGAGCCGAAAGACGTGCGCGCAGTGATCGAGACGCTCGCGAGCTGCTACGGCCGGACACCGGACGAGATCGCGCAGCACACGACGGACAACGCGACGCGCGTCTTCCAGCTCGATCGGTACTTGACTCGACCTGCTTCCAGATCTGCTTCTCCTCCTCCTCCTGCTCCACTCAAGTCAAACACTAAGCCAACGGACGCAGTAGTTGATCCGGAAGACGTCGTCCGACTTGACGGAGGCAGTGGAGAGGGCGGCGGCCAGCTGCTGCGCATCTCCATGGCGCTGGCCGCGCTCTTACGTCGCGTTGTCCACATCCACTCGATCCGAGCCAACCGCCGAGTGCCTGGCCTGCGGAACCAGCACTTGGGCACCGTGGAGCTGGCTGGTGAGGTTTCAGGCGGACACCTTGAAGGCGCGCACCTCAACTCGACGGCGTTGACCTTTGACGCCCGCTACGCGACCGCCAGCGCCGGTAAGCTGGGAGACGACGGCCGCGTCCAGTTCAAAGCCGAGTCCCGGACAGGGGGGAGCGTGGCGTTGATGGTGCAAGGCGCGCTGCCGATCGCGTTGTTCAGCAGATCTCCGGTGGACATGACGCTCCAGGGAGGCACACACGTCTCCTTCAGCCCGGCAGTCGACTTCATGCAGGTCCCTCTGCGCGACTTGCTGTCCCGCTTCGGCGCACAGGTCGGCTTTGAGGTCAAGCAGCGCATGTTCAACCCTGGGTCGAGGTCTTTGGGGGTCGTCGAGCTCTCCGTCGAGCCGCTTGATACTGTCTTGACTCCAGTGGACCTGAGCGAGGCGTCGAGTGAGATCGCGAGGGTATTCGCGCGCGTGTCGGTCATGGGTCTAGCCGCGACCGAGCCATTGGCTCAGCAATACGTCGACAGCTTGGGGGTGGCTCTCATTGAGCAGTTGGGGCCTCAATCGGCTAGCTCTGAACTGGATATGGACTGGGACATGGTCGTCGAGCGGTCGGTCGCTAATGCCGGAGCTAGCAGCGCCAACTCCAAGGCGAGTCGACAGGCCAAGCACCACAAGAGCCGAGGCCAAGACAAGACGGCCGTGTCGGTGATGTGTGTGGTGCACACGAGCACCGGCGGCATCCTCACTGCTGGCCACACTGAGGCGTTCAACACCGCGGCACAAGCTGGAGCCTCGGCTTCTTCGATCGCTGGCCAAGTCGTCAAGGTGCTGGCTGCCTACGTCAGCAACGGCGTGTGTGTGGACGAGCACCTGGCGGACAATGCTGTCGTGTACATGGCGTTGGCTAGCGGTACATCCCGCCTACGAGTGCCTAACAAGGCGAACCGGTCGTCGCAGCACCTCGAGACGGCGCTGGACATGGTCCACCGACTCGCAGGCGTGCAGTTCCGCGTGGACGAGCAGCGAACATCAGCGGTCGTGGAGATCGACGGGCTCGGCCTAGCACCTCGAAGCCGGGCTTGAAGCTAGGGCGTGATGCTGGAAGTACACGTCGCTTTCTCTCTATTCACTCACTCGTCGAGTTACCAAGTCATCCATCATCTACTCCGTTTTCCGCTTCTTGTGGCTGCTGGCCACCTTGGCCTTGGCCTGGCGCTGCTGCTTGTCCGTCATCTTCTTGGCCAGCGACTTCTTGGCCTCCTCGCCCTTGCTCCAGAACTGGCCGTCGCGCGTGCGGAAGCTCGCCTTGGGCGCTCCTCCGGCCGCGTCCAGCTGGATGATGACCATGCGGCCGCCGAGCTTCATGCCCGAGCGCTTGGCGGCGGCCAGCGCTTCGTCCTCGGTCGAGAACTCGACGTAGCCGAAGCCCTTGAGCTTCTTGGTGTGGTTCCACAGCGGCAGGCGCACGCTCTGGATCGTGCCGCAGCTCGCGAGCGCCTCGCGCACCGTCGCCTCCTCCACGTCGTACGGCAGCTGCTTGATGAACACGGTGCGGCAGCCCTTGATGGCCTTTTTGCCGCCGGATTTGTGCTCCTGGATGGCCATCTCCACCATCCTCGGCGTCTGTGCCAGCCGCACGGACAGGTAGCGACCGAAGAGGTACTTGCCGTCCAGCTTGAGCGCCTTGGCGATCGCCTTGGCGTCCTCGAACACCACGTGCGCGTACCCGCGCGGCTTGCCAGAGTCCTGGTACCGAGGCATGCGCACCTCCTTGACGATGCCGCAGACCGAGAAGTGGCTCACCACGTCGCCCTCGTCCGCGCTGTACGGGATGCCCTCCACGTACACGGTCGCCTCCGTCTTGCGCTCGCTCTCCTCCTGCAGAAGAGCAGTCTCCGGGTCTGCAGCCGCCTTCTTCTTGGCCGCTAAAGCCTTGGCCTCCGCCTTGGCTGCTGCCTTCACGCTCTTCTCGGGCTTCACAGGCGCCTGCTGCTCCTCAGACGAGGACGCCGCGTCGTCGACAGCCTCCGCCTCTTCCTCCTCTTCATCGTCGTCACTGGAACTGGCGCTGGCCGCCGCTTCGGCCGTCGGCGCGGGGCGGAACAGCGCGTTCTCCACCTCGTCATCGTCGCTGTCGCTCCCCTCCTCTGAAGATGAAGAGACCGCAGTCGCAGCCACAACGGCGGCCTCCTCCCCGCCGCTGCTGCTGCCCTCACTGCTGCTGCCCTCACTGCTGCTGTCGGCAGGCCGCGTGGCTTCCCGCGCGCGCTTCTTGCCGCTCGACGCCGCCACCTTGCCCATACTTCCCAGGTGCGGCCTTGAGTATCGGAATGGACTGGTCACGCAGCTCTTCGCGTCCCTGAACCACTGGAGAGCATTTATCGCATACCATTGGCTAAAATGTTTTTAATCACTCCTTTTCATCCAATCACAGATATTTATTGTCCCGCCAGTAGCTACACAACAAGGATACAGTTGACGCAGCAACATGCGCGTGTGGTGCTCGCTCCGCGCCGCTCGGCGGCCGCCACCGTGGCTACGCAGCACGCTATCCGCTCGAACTGCATCTGAACAAGTAGCTCTTCTCTCGAGGGCCACGACCATACCCGTTTCACCCCCACCCGGTGCGCGCAACGCCAGCAACGAAGCCTTCGATCTCCGCACATGGTCAAGCGACCGAAGCGACGTGCGCTTCCGCTTCCAGTGCACACAATGCGGCAAGTGCTGCACGGGTCGCGGCGGCCGCGTGCGCGTCAACGAGCGTGAGGTGCATCACATCGCCGAGGCCACGCGCGAGTCGGTAACTCAAGTCAAAGAGCGGTATCTGCGGCCCAACACTGGCGGTGGCGGCGGCGAGTGGCTGCTGCGCCAGTCGCCGGACGACGCGCACTGCGTCTTCCTGGACGGCACCAAGTGCTCCATCTACGCAGGTGAGAGCGCGTGACTTACTGTCTCTATGTGTCGACCGCTAGGCTGACGAGAAGCCGAGCTGTTCCCATTGAGCAGCGAGGCCGACGCAGTGCCGGACGTACCCTTGGTGGCCGCACCACCTCATCTCGGACTACGACTGGCGCGTGGCCGCCATCGAATGCGAGGGCATCTCAACCGACTCGACCCTCGATAGTGAAGCTCTAGACAACAGCGAGGACCCGCCAGCGTACTCGTTCGACGCCATCGCTCCCCAAGTCATCGCCCATGATGTGCGCTCCCCCGTCACCACCCGTCCACTTCATCGTCTGACCGTGTTAATACTTGTATTTGTATGCAGATCCACCGGTCGGGGGAGAACTACACGCACGACGAGATGATGGGGCTGCTGAGCGACCTGTTAGCCACCGATCCGACCTTCGTCGACGAGTTCAAGGCCGAGTTCTTCGCCAAGTTCTCGCGCTCGGTCGTCTTCCAGGACGCGCAGCTCGCGGTGCTGGACACGACGCTGGGCGGGGAAGAAGCGCAGCTGACGCGGTGCTTCGTGTTCAAGGACCGGCTGCAGTTCGTGCAGAGCGAAGTGGCCGTGGACCGAGCGAGCGGAGCGATCGACCGGTCCCACCTGACGCTCGAGGTGCACCGCGCCTTGTGCCTCCCCTTCGTCTGGCTTCAGTCGACCCCCAAGGACGTTCGAGTCGCTCTTCTGGGTGCCGGCGCCTCGACACTACCGCTCTTTTTGCTCCAGCACCTGCCACAAGTCGCTCACATTGACGCCGTCGAGCCGAACGCGGCCGTAGTTTCGGTCGCGAACGAGTTCTTCGGCGTCCGCGACTTCCAACGACGCCACCCAGGCAAGCTGACGCTACATGAACAACTAGGAGAGGTGTTCATGAGTCAGACAAGCGGCGGAGGCTACGACCTCATCGTCATTGACGTGGACAGCGGAGAGACGCACGAAGACGTGGCTGCTCCGCCTTCTACGATGCTCTCGCCCGAGTTCCTGGCCGACGTCAAGCGCCAGCTCGTGTCTTCAAGTGGACTGGCGGCGTTCAACGTCATCGCCTTGTCGCCTGAAGCGCTGGACCGCGTGCGAGCTCAGTTAAAGACGGCCTTCCCTCACGGCATCGAGCTCAAGCTGGCGCATACCAAGAACGCCGTCTTCTTCGTCTTCAACTCGGTCGACGTCGACGTGAAAGACCGAGCGTCGAGGCTGACACCGGAGCAGTTAGCCCAGGTTCCTTTCCAGGCAGACGCTGCTCAGACTGTCGAGCTGCTGGCCTCAGGCTCCTCAATCGTCTACCGGTGGTGACGTCAAGGCTTGAGCGGCATCAAGAACAACGTGGGCCTACTTGTGGGTCTGTGTAGGCTTCTTGGGCGAGCTGGCGGCGGCTTTTGCTGGTCGGTTGCCTCGATGGAAGACACTGCGGAACGCCGAGCCAACTGCACTGCGCACTTTGCCAGTGGTGCCCCTGGGTCGCAGCTCGACCAGCAACTCCGCCGCGGTGTTGTCGATCACCTCCTGTAGTCCACACAGGAGCAGCGCAATGTGTCAGTTCGATACCAGAGCAGCTCGCCATCCATCGCCGTCGCTCTCACCTTGAGTGTATCAGACAGCAGAGCCTGAGCCATCGCGTCCACATCCGGTCGTCTGCTCTCCACACTATCGACAACACTGTCGGCGCATTGCAGCAGCAGATCTCGAGCCAGGAACACAACTTGGCGCAGCTCAGGCGGACACGAGTCGGCCGTCCACGGTATGGAAAGCAGCGTCCGTCGATAAAGCTCAGCCAACGCTGTGGTGTGAAGCACAACGTCGAGCGTCTCCGCCTGCTGCTGGCGCTCCGCTATGGTCTTCTCCACGCCCGTAACCCGGTCGATTCCGCCCTCAACAGTAGCTCGAGCCTGCTCCAACACCTTCTCCATCCGACAGTCGGCTTCTTCGTCGCTTTCAGGCTTTGCAATCGGGTCAATCCAGTCCAACACAGCGTCAAAGTCCAGCGACCGAGCGTGGCGTTCAATCACCTCGCTAGTTGGCGCTGTCGACGCCTCAGAGGCCTCGACACTGGAGGCGAAGAAGTCCTTGACGGCTTCTTGCTGGTTGCTGGTCAGGATCTGCAGCGCGCGCTGCTTGCGAGAGCGGATCTCGTCCGCCTTGCGCTTCATCATCTCCTGCTCCCGTCCAAACGCAGCCACTTGGTCCAGGAACCGGCGATTCGCCGCCTCAAACTCACTCCGCCTTCGCTCGTGAACGTTCTGGACCAATGTCCGAACAGGAGAGCGGTCTCGATTGTTAGGCGCGCCGCCAATGAGCTGAGCGATGGCGTCCAAGTCTTCCTGGCCCTTGACCAGCTCCTTGTCCAGCAGACTCGCCTTGTCGTGGATCAACCGCCGTAGTCTCACCGCCTCCGTCATGCGTCCAACCTCCTGGCGTTCATGGAGCACGTCTAACTCGGCTTGAAGGCGGAGTTCCCGCTCTACCAGCTCGTCCGCTTGTCGACTCAGCTGCGTGACGGTCTTTTCGCGGCTTACGATCTCCTCCAGCTGTCGATCTCTGTCTGCCTCCCACTTCTTCGTCTCTCGCTGGCGCTGGCGCTGTTCAGCGTCCGACTTGGCGGCTTTGGCGGCCAGGAATGTAGCTTGGAGCTCGTGTTGCTGGGCACAACTGGCCTTGAGCTCGTCCTCGAGCGCGTCAAAGTCGCGCACGAGCTTCTTGTAGTAGTCGTAGGCGCTCGCGGGCTTCTTGGCCTGGCTTTCCATGATGGGGGGAGGTGGAGCTAGAGGGTAGCGACCTGGGGCATTGCAGTGTTCAGCATTGAGGCAGCTCAACTCGGAGACCAATGTGACGTCAGCGGGTCTATATTTGCCTCACTTACCTACTGAAGGATGAACGTTCGTCCGTCTAGTCCGAGTCGTAGTACTGCAGCTCGAGGTCCGCTCTGTCGTCGCCGACGTCTTCAACGTCGCCGTCGTCTTCAAAGTCGGCATCGTACGTGCTGACGGACGGACGTCGGGAGGAAGAGGCGGATGCAGTCGCCTGTTGCGCGGCTGCAGCTCCAGCAACAGGCTCGGCCACCGACTGGGGACTGATCACTGGAGACGGATCCGAGTCCTCTGCAGCTTGGCATGTAGTGGCGTCTCCATCCCCATCTTGTGCATCACCTTCATCGCTGTAGTCGGCGTCGCCTTCACTCTCGTGTGCTGTCATCCCAAATATTGATGTCCCTGTGTCGACGTCGATGGTTGGCTCGATGATCGGTACATCGAGTTGGTGTTTGGCTACCGAGTTGTCAGCGGTCGAGTTCACGACTAGGTCGGCCGTGTTGCTGTCGCTCCGCGGTCCTGTCGGCTCCCGGTCGCTTTCTCCTTGTTCATCGACGGCTTCTCTGTCGTTGTCGTTGTCGCTTTGGGTCTCCCTGGGCTGGATATTTGTGCTCGCATCGGGCACTGTGCTGGTGATCTGGACAGGAGAAGTCGCCGTCTCCGTCGCTTCTCTCCTTGGATCACCGCCGTCTTCGTCGTCTCCGACAGGGCTGCAATCACTGATGCCTCCTCCAGCCTCACGCACCGCTGTTGGTGGCGGCATACTCGGCATTTGCTCAGGTGATGGAAGCTCCGTTGCCGCCATCTCTGCGTCTTGTAGGCCAATAGCGACGTCGCCTTCGTGGCAGGCGGCTGAAGTGTCGAGCGTCGCTAGCTCGCCACCATTGTGATGCTCGCTGCGCTCGCCACCACGCGAATCCACTTGCTCCTTCCCATTCGGACAGTTGACGTCTCGCTCTGACGGAGTCTGGACTTCAACGCATTCTGGTAGCGCCTCCGCGGCACAACCAGCCGCTGGAGCAGCATCTCGTTGCTCGTGACTCGCCTGAACGTCTTCTGCAGCCTCGACCGCGAGGCCATCGAGGCTGTTCGAGCCACCAGCAGCCCGTGGTCTCTCTGCAGACGGCATGAACTGCTCAATAGCAGCGATCACAGCTTCCACCTCCGACGGTCGCTCGTCCGAAGGCTCAAGTGCTGCCACGACATCGGTTGATGTTGTCGATGTGCATTCATCAGACGCTGGTTCGCTCCTGCCGCCCGCCTCCTTCATCCCTCGTCGGTCATGCCCAATGCCTCGAGCCGACTCCCTCGCGTCTCGCGACTCAAGCTCGTCGACGATCTCGGCCTCCAGACTCCCAGTGCTGCTGACCGCGGCGAAGGCGGCGCCTGCCACCTGCCTCCCTGCCTCCTCCCCCACTTCGACTTCACGCCCTTGGCTCTTGAGCTTGCGGTGGTGTCGTGGGTGCTGTCGAGAGGCTGGTCGTCCGCTTTGAGGAGCAGACAACTGTGAGCCCGGCGCCGTTTGCCTGGTCGTCGTTGGAGATGCGATTGGAGGCGGTGGCGTCGGGCTGAACAACGCCACGCTCCCGTATTGGCTCGAGGTGGTGGCGCTGTACCTCATCAAGCGAGCTCGCAGCTCGGGCAAGTCGGTGGAGAGCAGTCTGATGCCAGGAGGCGGCTCGAAACCCGACGAACCGAGCCATCCATTGGTCTCCCTTGCCCACTCCATGGATCGAGCTGGCCGGACCGCTATCTGCCGGTCTCTGGGTAGCGGTGGGGGCCCTCGACTCGTCACCGCTGGCAGGTAGATGGCATCCTTGACGGCGTCGAGCTGCTGCTTGCGTTGCTGAATCGGCGACGCTCGGCTGCCGTATACACGACCGACCTGAGCGCTCAACTGGTCAGGCGCTGAAGGCGTCAGGCTGCTCAAGAGCGACCTAGCGGCAGGTCGAGGAGAGACTGGCAGCAGTCGAGGCTCCAGTCCAGCGCCAGAATGACAAGGGGCCGTGCTCGCTCGCTGGTGGCTCAGCTTGCGCCACGCCTTGGCATCGCTCGGAGAGACCGACTTGCCCGTCAGGCGCGACCACCGGCGGCAGCTGAAGGCGGGCGTCAGCGTCGGGGGCGAGAGCCCGGGCCGCAGCTCCTCCTCCTTGTCTGTCATCGGTCTGGCCGTCGGCAGCTTCCTCCCGTCAAGACGCTGCTGCCAGGCTTGGAGATGCTGCTGTCGCTTTCAGTTGGGCATAAATAGCTGGGACCCATTCAAGGAGGGATGACATGCCATTTATCATGAGAGAAGAATTCTCCGCCAGCCTTCTCTAACGAGCAACAGGACATGCCCTCCACTGCCCTGTCATTTACGAACTTGCCAGCATGGCGACGCAGCGACTTCGGTCTCGACTCGCTGCGCTCGAAGCCAGCAGCACAAACGTGTCCAAGCCCTTCGGTGTTTCGAGTTTGCCCAGCGGAGGCGTGCAACCAGTCTGTCGCCGTGTGTGCAGAACGGCGTCGAGCGCATCGCAGAAGCTCATGGTGTACCTCATTGTGATCCAATGACGTCTTGGTATGACTGTGGGCCGACGCAAGAGCGTTTGAGAAGCATGCTGGCGCAACTTCCAAGAGGCGAACGCTCCGGCTGCCCCTGACCTTCTCGCTTCCGGAGCTGGAGCTTGCATCTACAAGTGTCCGCAGGTGCCTCTGCCGTCCGCAGCGCCGCCATGCTGGCAAGTTCGTGAATGAAAGGGCAGCGGAGGGCATGTCCTGTTGGTCGTTCGAGAAGGCTGATGGAGACGCTCGCTGATTCTCATGATAAGTGGCATGTCATCCCTCCTTGAATGGGTCTCGGGAGTCTGGGTGTTGTTGTCGCCCAGCCTAACTGTCGGATAGGAGTCCCGTCGCGCTATCACTTGGGGGTGCCCGTTGGGCATGGGCGACAACGCGAAGCCTTGGCCCAATCTGTAGTTGGGAAGTTCCGACACGCGCGCGTCAGAATCCCTTGCCGAAGTCGACAACAAACACATGGCCGGTTATTAAATACTACAGCGCGTCCTCCACCACCGCAACAACATTTGAACCTACGACGACAGGTCCCGACTCGCTCGCTTACGAGTCGGGGTGCTTGGGCTCCACGCACTGGAGGACGCCGCGTCAAAATGGGCTGCTGGCTGCCACACTGGCCCCCAACAGCCGCCATGATCACTTGCAGTCTCGGCGGCGCTCTGCGTCTCCGCGAGCAGCCGGCTCGAGCTGGCGCGTATACCACAAGAGTATAGACTGGCGAGGCGCTTGGCCTCGGGCCTCTCGGGTTGCAAGGCACCGCAACGAGGCCTAGAACTCGTACATCTCTCCGTCCGACACGGTCCGTCCCTGGCGGTCGTTGGCTCCGGTACTTGCAGACGCCGTCGAGCTTGAAGCCGTGGTCGCGAACGAGTCGGCGGCTTGGAAGCCGAGGTCGTCGACGTCGTACACGCCCGTGGACCGCACGGCGCTGGACGTCATGGTGCTGGCGTAGTCGCTCGAGCTCGCCATGCTCTCGTCCAGCCGGCTGAAGCGGTTGCCGTACTGCTGCTGCGGCCGCTCGCTCGTGAAGTCGACCGTGCCTATTGACGCCTCCGAGGTGCGGTCCATCATGGGCTGCTGCTTGAACCCGTCCGTGTTGGACCGGCCGCGCTCGTCGTACATGTCGTAGTCGTCGACGGACGACATGTCCGACTCGCGGCCGGCGTAGCCGCTCAGCAACGGGTTGAACGTCGGGTTGTGCATGTGCGTGGCACCGTTGTAGTCGTACGAGGTCCCAATAGACGCCTCGCTCTCGAGCGAGTGCGGGTTGATCTGGAAGCCTTCCATGTCGGGCGTCCGGCCGTACTCGAGGTTGACGTCCTCATTGAAGCGGCGAGAGCCGTCGTTGAAGACGGACGACTGCGACTGGTCCAGGCCGTTGTTGTTCTCGGACGCGCCTCCTCCGTATGGGTGGTGGCTGCCTCCTCGCTGAGGCACCTTGATCGTGCTGGACGTCCCAGAAGGCGAGCCGTACCCGTTGTAGGCATCAACTCGAGGCGACTCGTACCGGATGGAGCCGGACGACGAGACCGTCTTCTGCGCGCGGTTCATGCTGTCGTTGAACATGAGCGCGCTGGCGCTGAGCGCCGGCGGCGGGTGGTTCTCTCCGCCGAGCGTCGCCGTCGGGTTGTAGTTGTCCTTCCAGGCGTACTCTGCCGGCTCTGCGCTCCAGTCGAGCTTGGAGACCTTGCTGGCGTGCGACGCCGGGTTGAAGCCGCTGTTGCGGAAGTGGTCCGTCTCGTACTCTGGCTTGTGCTTGCGGCGCCAGAAGACGATGGTGAAGATGACGGCGACGATGATGACGACGCCGCCGACGATGAGCCCGATGACGAGCCCCGTGGAGACGCCCGAGGACGAGGAAGACGCCGTGTTGCTCGTGGAGCTGGTGGACCCGGAGGTCGAGATCTCGGTCGTCATGAACGTGATGAAGTGGTAGCTCGCGTTCAGGTAGTCGGTCGGCGGCAGGATGATGTGCGCGAACACGTTCTTCTCGCCCGAGACATCGTACGTGATCTTCTGGCGGAAGCTCGCGCTGTCGCCCGTGAAGTTGGACGTCTCCTGGTCCGAGATCTTGCGGTTCGAGCCCGTGCGGAAGACGTCGCAGACCGTCGAGCGGCTGCACGTGTGCACGTTGGCGTGGCCGATCTGCTCGGGCAGCCCCGTCGTCGGGTCAGGCACTGTGGACTGCAGCGCCGTCATGTCGAACACGTTGTCGTTCAGGTTGAGCGTCGCCGTGAAGGCGTACTCGACCTCCTGCGACGCGTAGACTGGTGTGGATGTGGTCTGCTCCAGCGCGATCGTCAGCGGGCACTCGTCGCCCGTGCCCTGCACCAGCACGTACGCGAAGTCGTAGTTGGACACCTGCATGCCCTGCTGGATCCAGTAGCAGTACGTCGTCGTCCCATCATAGGAGTAGTCTGGCACGTATACAACACGTCAGCGCGTCGCAACACTAGCGCGAGGGTCATTGCTAGTGAATGGACCGCACCATAGAGCGAGGGCAGCGTGGAGGCGGCCGCGAGCGACGCGCTGCCGGCCAGCACCGCCGCGGCGGCGACCGCCCGGAGAACGCTCATAGCTCGGCCCACACGGACGCTGCGGAGGCGAGAGGCGGCTCAACGCGACGGGATGGAAGAGGACAGCTGCTGGACGCGTCGGCACCGGCAGGGGGGTGATGGCGGAGACGCCACGGGGACCGGAGCGAGGGCGATGCCGGCGACCTGAAGCAAGCCTTGCTTGCGCGTATGAAGTGGCGGCGCCGCCTTTCTCAATGTGTGCGATGGGATAAGAGGGGGGAACCGAAGTGTTTCGGCTCCCATGGTGTGCGCATTTCAGTCCGGTTTAGGCGACTTTGTCCTGACTAGTTCATGTTGGTGTTTGTATGGATACAGGGAAGAGAGGGCGTTGGCACTGCTTATAAGGGGCCTAATAGAGGGCGAAACAGTAGCCAGTGAGCGGCCGCCCCGTTTCTGCAACCAATCACGACCACGATCTGGCGATCCCTTGCACTCACAGGGAAAGGCAGTGATCCGATAAAGTTGACACAATCCTCAGATTTCATGATGAACCCGGCGAAAGTGATACGTAAGCGAGGTCAGAATAGTTTTCGCGCACTTGGCTTCGACTTCGTGCTCATGTCCTCTGGAGGAATGAACTTGTGCGCTGGCTGCATGAGACCGCACTACGCATGCCGAGTTGAGCCACTCAAGTTGGGCGCGCTCTTGTTCAGCACCTCACCACACTCTATCCAGTTGACGCTTCTCCATGGAGGCGTGCCGACTTGGGCACTGTCAGGCGCTCTCATTGAGCGCTGCGGCGCTGGATGCAAAGCAGCGAACGTTGCGCTCGTGCGTGGCAAAGTGTGCAACTTTGCTAAGGCATCCCAGCCAGGTCAACGCAGACTGCCAGTGCTGCGCCACGCCGTCCACTGGATCGCGAGGACGCAGCCCTCGAACCTTGATCGACGCTCAATGAATCGCCCATGTGACCACGCCATGTGGCCAGCATGTAGCCGGCTGCGACGTGTGCAGCATGGTGTGTGACGCAACTTACACGCGGTGCAGGAGCTCCGACGTTCGAATACATTTGCGTTTCTTGAAGAGTCCAAATCATTCATAAGTCAAGTGTACAGCAAGCGGTGATTATATAGAAGTATCACTGTACAGCTGATCCTGCATCTGATTGCCAAACGAACCAAGCAGCATCCCAGCCGAGCCGAGTCAAGTCAGGAATGATGCCGCTGCGCTCGACCCTCGGCCGCCACGCGAGCCTGCTGGCGGGGCTCGCGCTCATGGCCTGCGCAGGCTCCAACCACTCGATCTCGGCCTGGAACGCGCAGCTGCGGCGCCTGCTGGGCTACTCGCAGGGCGACATCTCGCTCGTGTGCTCCATGGCGTCCTTCGGCGCCTACTTCTCCGTCTCGCCGGGCTTCGTCTTCGACCGCATCGGCGCGCACAACAGCGTGCTGCTGGGCGGCGCCGTGCTCTCGAGCGTCTTCTTCGGCCTGTACAACGGGCTCGTGCTGGCACCTGAGGCCATGTCGCCGCTCGGGCTCGGACTCGCGTTCACTGTGCTCGGGCAGGCGACCAACTTCGGCGTCTTCGCGGCGTTGGGCCCGAACGAGGGCCTGTACGGCGACGAGAACCGCGGAAAGGTCATGGCGCTCCAGTTCGCGGGCTTCAGCGCGGGCGGCGCGCTCTTTGCCATGGTCTACCAGCACTCGTTCGCAGGTGACGTGCCCGGCTTCTTCCGCTTCATGGCCGCCGTATTCCTGGTTGTGTTCGCGGTTGCGTGGCTCGCGCTGCATCGCCCATCGTCTGAAGACGCCAAGCTTGGCATCGCAATGGCACCGGAGCATGCTCTCGATGAGTTCATGCCTGCTCCGAGGCACTCGCGCGACAAGATGGAGCTTGAAGGAGTCGACGTCGGCCCTGATGTCACCGGTCGCGAGCTGCTGGCGGACTCGCGCTTCTGGCTGCTGTTCACGACCGTCTTCATCCTCGTCGGCTCCTCGCTCTTCGTCATGTCCAACATCGCGTTCATCGTCGAGTCGCTCGAGGGCCCGACGGAGCAGATCTCGGCCATGGTGTCGCTCTTCTCGGTCGGCAACTGCTGCGGTCGGCTTGTTGCCGGCGCCGCGTCCGATCACGTCCGCGAGGCCTGTCCACGCATCTACTTCGTCAGCTTGGCATCTGTTCTGGTCGCGCTCATCCACGCGCTGTTCCTCGTGATCCCGCCGTCCTTGCTGGCGCTCCCGATCACCCTCGCGGGCGTCGCGGACGGCGTCATGTTCGCGGCGTTCCCCGTGCTAACCCGCGAGACGTTCGGCGCCAAGCACTTTGGCAAGAACTTCGGGCTCCTCAGCATCGCCAACGCGGTCGGCTTCCCGCTCTTCTTCAGCCCGATCGGCTCCTTCTTCTACCGCTGGTCGTCCGTCCCTGTCGATGGAGTGGACAAGTGCGTCGGTGCCCAGTGCTTCCGGCCAGTCTTCCTGCTCGTGGTCGCGCTCAGCCTCGTGTCGCTCGCCGCCAGCCTCAAGTTCGCTCGTCGGCGCCACTACACTCCCCTGCTGTGAAGGAGGTCCCCAGTACTAACTGTAATGATAAGCGGCAACCCCAGTACAGCTTCTTCAGCGAGTCGTTCACCAGTTGACCGACCGACTGACCGCACTTGCTTCAATGCGTGCCACACAATCTGAACATTGAAGTGGCTGTGCGTCATCCGCTTCCAGCCAATCATGTCGCTGCATAGCATTTTACCTCATTTTTAGCCAATGGTATTTTTTTTCGTCGCCGTTTCAGCGAATCGCGTCCGTCTGGCAAAGTGATGAGTGTTCAAGTAGCTCTCATCAGCAACGGTCGCGCCAACCGACAGACCCGATCCGTCGTCATTGACCGATGGCTCGCGCCTCGTTGACGCGCCGCGCGTGCAGCCTGGCGGCGGGCGTGTGCATCATGCTGGGGGTCGGGTCCATCTACGCCATCTCGGCGTGGAACGCGCAGCTCAAGGCGTTGCTGCACGCGTCGCAGGCGGGCATCTCCACCATATCGTCCATGGCCATGTTCGGCTCGTACCTGTCGTTCGTCGCCGGCGTCGTCTTCGACCGGCTCGGACCCTACACGAGCGTGCTGCTCAGTGGCTCGTCACTGCTGTGCGTCTACGCGCTCATGTCGGTCGGCCTGACGGCTTGGGGGCAGCAGACCAGTCCGGTGCTGGTCGGACTTGGTCTCCTTGCCGTCGGACTCTTTAGTGCCTTCAGCATCCTGGCGTCCATCGTGCCGAACGAGGGGCTCTTCGGCAACGGCAACCGCGGCAAGGTCATGTCCGTGCTCACCTCTTCGTACAGCTGCGGCGGCGCCTTCTTCGCGTTCATCTTCCACGACGCCTTCGACGGCGACGTGCCCGGCTACTTCCTCTTCCTCGGCGTCTACCTCCAAGTTGTCTGCCTCGTCGGCTGGTTCGTCTTCTACCACCCGAAGGAGGAGCCCCGTCGCTTGAGCTGTGAAGTTGTCGACGGCAACGCTGGCGTCGCGGTCGACTTAGACAGCGAAGACTTGCAAGCCGAGCTCTCAGCGGTCGACATCACGGGCCTGGACTTGCTGCGCGAGCCGCGCTTCGCTCTGCTCTTCATCCCCGTGCTCATCGTCATCGGCGCCGGGCTGTTCGTCATGTCGAACGTCTCGTTCATCATCGAGTCGCTCGGCGGCTCCGTCGACCAGGTGCCGCTCATGGTCGGCCTCTTCTCCGTCAGCAACACGGTGGCTCGCTTGGCAACAGGCGTCGCGTCCGACTACGTGCTGGCTCACTCCCCTCGCGGCTACTTCGTCGCGCTGGCGGGAGCTCTGACTACAGCCACACAGCTGCTGTTCCTCACGTGTCCGCCCAGCTTACTGCTCTTGCCGGTCATGCTGGCTGGCACGGCGGAGGGCGTCATGTTCGGCTGCTTCACCGTCATCATCCGTGAGGAGTTCGGGCTGCTGCACTTCGGCAAGAACTACGGACTCGTGAGCCTGGCCAACTGTATCGGCTACCCGCTCATCTACAGCCCGCTGTCGTCCTACCTGTACCACCAGTCGGCCACCACGACGGCTGGCGGGTCCGAGAAGTGCATGGGGGCTCAGTGCTTCCGTGGCACCTTCCTGGTGGTCACGGCGCTCTCGTGCGTCGCCGTCGCGTGCGGCGCCAGACTCACGGCGCTCCAGCGGCGGCACGGGCGGTACAACTACCAGATCATTCCGTGAACGTCGCCAGCTTCCTGGTGGTGGCATCCCTCCCGACTGGCGTCGAGTCGTTGCAACGCGACTGGCAGGCAGCACCAGCAGCACCATCCAGTGCGGTGCAGCAATTGGTTCATGTTGAACAAGCAGAAATGTCATGTTACGCCTTATATGCGGTTTGGAAGGCACAATTGTTCCTTATTGTGCAATAATAGACAGGATCGGCATTCAAAGTATGTTTGACAACTATGTTACGGAGGTGAATTTCATAGGCCGCCTATATGCAGCTTTGAGCAGCAATCTCATGCACCGCGCCGCTATGAGGATTCCTTCCGCCGCTTGCGCGCTTCCTTCCGTTGATTTCTAAAGAAAGCCGATGCTGCTGCTGCGTCCCGATTCCCGCCTGGTCGATTGCATAACGTCCGGCGGCGGAAGGAACCGACGGAACGGGTCTGTCGGCGTTCCGCGAGCCTTTGGGTCAAGTGGGGGAGCATTCGCGGCACTAGGTGACGCCTGAGGGCCGCACGCTCGCGCCGAGTCTTTCTTGGCTCCGCGACTTGAGTTGAGGCTGGGGCGTCGACAGTCGCAGAAAGAAGCCGGAGAGCCGTGTACTCTTGAGGACGGACGGACGCCGGAGTTCGAGCACCAAGTCGGGCTCAGTTCCCAACGAGCGATGGCGGCGATGCGGTGCCGCCGCCGGTTCAGCCCGAGCGTTGCCGTTAAGCTTGTCGTTGGTGCACTCGTGGCGTCTTCTTGGCTGGGCTGTGCGGTCTCAGGTAAGCGGTAGCTGTCAGCGGGGTTGACTGCTCTCACGTTCGAGAGTGCTGACGCTGGGTTTGTCTGGTAGTCGAGACCGATGGAGCGACGACGTACTGCTGGAGGACAGACACTAGTGGCGGCAGTGCTGAAGTCAGCGACGCTCTGAGTCCGTGTCCACTTGCGTTGGGTCTGGAGGTGACGTCGACTGGAGCCGTCGAAGGATTCGAGGCCGCGAATGTCGAGCTGTCTGTCGCGGTCAACCACGACTCCGCGCTGTATGCAACCCTTGCCGCCGCTTGCGGCCGCTCAGTGTCTTCAGACGAGGGCGGCTTCGAGGCAGTCGTGTACTACATGGACGAGCCCGGTCCGACCGCATCAAACGTCCAAGCAACGAGCATCAAGAATGCAACACTGTCGAGCGACGCTCTGTCAACATGGACATCCGAAGGCGTCGTCGTCCTGCAGGCGACAGTGGAGCTTGCATCGCTTGCCAGCACCGCCTTTGTCGGACGCATCGATTGCGAGAGCAGCGTGGAGCCAGCCACGCGCTACAGCTTCGCCGTGTTCGGCAAGCTCAGCCGCTCCGTCGCTGCTTCAAGCGTCAAAGTGAGCGAGGGCGGCGGCGGCACCGCCACGACGGTGACTCTATCGGACGGCCAGACGCTCGGGATGACGGGCTCGCAGTTCACCATCGCCGTCTTGGTGGTTGTGGTCGTCCTGCTGTGCGTCGGCGCGGCGATCGTGGTCTGGATCCGCCGGAGGTCTCGCATCCGGCTCAAGGTGCGGCAAGGCGCCGAGTCCCCCGTCACCGGCGAGTCCAACCTGCGCTTCTCGGACTGGACGCAAGTGTACGCGACGCACGACGGGCTGCCGGCCTCCATCCTGCTGGACGACTGCACCACGCTGGCCATCCTGCGCGCGAGCGTCGTGTCGCCGCGGCGCCACGTGGCCGACTTCACGCGCGACGTGGCCGTGTGGGATGAGCGGTCGTCCGCGTCACCCATCACGCCGGGCTCGTGCATCCTCGCGTCCAGGAGCTGCGAGTCGCTGTCGCCGGCCAACTCGAACTCGTTCGTGCTCATGGAGTCGAGCGACCGCGTCTCGCTGCCGCTGCACGAGGCGCTGCAGTCGCTCTCGGACTCGGAGGACGAGCGCCTCGAGGTCGACGTCTAGCCCCGCGTGTTGGCTGCCTGCCTGGTTCCTTGTTGTCCCTGTAATATTACTCTCGTGGTCGGGATCCTTTCGTGTGGCACATGTCTGTCCGTGTTGAAGCTGGCTGCGCGTGAACGCCAGCGACTTCAGGAAAGTAAAGACACGGGGCAGCGAGGAGACGCAGCCGCAAAGAAGCGCATACTGGAGTCGACTATCTATCGCGTGGCGGTGCATTCAGCATTGAGTGGCTCCTGAAGATTGGGCTGACGTTGCAAGAAGCTCTCGGGCTCGTTGTCATTCATTGCATGAAAGAATCCACAATGGTATCATGCACCCACCCAACACGAATGGCTACAGACCAAAAGCCATTTGGACGAATCTGGGGCTGGCACTCATCCTTGCTTGGTGTTGATTTCCGACTTGATATTTGTATGTCACGCGCTCTCATTGGCCAACGTTCTCGCTGGCTCCTCTCCCAATTATAAGCGACCCTTTCTCTCCCTCGATTGGCCAAAACGAGATTCTCCTGCGCTTTCATTGGTCAATATGAAGCCCAGACGAAGATGTGCGGTCGCCGTTGGCGTGCGTGCGGTTTCCCGAGCAACATGCTGCGTTCAGTATGCGGCCGTTGGTTCCCCTTCTGTCAGTATTGAACTTCGCCGCTCGGAAGGAAGCCGGACGTCTGCACGCTCTTGCTTCCTCCGCCTCCGCCGCCTCCCCATACGCGTCGCTGGCGGGTCAGAGTCTCTGCCCTTCCTATCTATCCGGAAGCCTCCGCGCGCTCAAGCGCTCAGTACTCGCGGCGCTCCGACGCTCTAACGACCAGAACCGAGCGAGAAATGACGGCCAGTGCGGCTGCGATCGCGACCGGAGCCGGCAGCGGCAGCAGCAGCAGCAGCAGCAGCGCGACGCTGTCGCAGCGCACGCGCCAGGCGTCCGCGTCGGTGGCCGAGGCGTGCCGCAACGCGGTCAAGGAGGTGGAGAGCTGGTCGCTCTGGGCGTACCGCGACATGACGGGCGAGGAGTGGGACGCGCAGCCGGCGTGCTTCATCACGGACTACCTGCTGGCCGTGCAGTGCTTCGCGTTCGCCGTGTACGTGGCGCTGTTCGCGGCCAACGAGCAGGGCCACGGCACGTGGTACCTCATCTACTTCGTGGCCATGGGCATCTCGGCCGCGCTCGGCGGGCTGCTGCACCACCTAGCCTTCGAGGCGCTGCGCTCCATGGTGCACAAGCAGGAGAAGAGCCTGGTCAAGACGGCGCGCATCTTCGGGCTGCACCTGCGCCGCGCCACGGTGGACCGCGTCATCGACCTGCTCTGGCGCGTCGTGCTCGGCTGCTCCATCCTGTCCAACTTCGCGCTGCTCTCGCTGGCCGCCAGTCGCTACCTGCCCGAGTCGTGGGCCTACTCGATCGTGCTCGTGGCCGCCACGGTCTACGCGGTGCTGGCCATCTGGGCCAGCATCAACCTGTCGGCCGTCTTCCTCACTGCCGGCTTCCTGCCTGTGCTCGTCTTCGGCGCCGTGGCCAGCTCCATGGCCTTCGACTGGCAGTGGGGCCACTCGAGCAACGAGCTGCTCGTGTACGTCATCAAGCTCACGGGCGGACTCGTCCAAGGACTCGTCTGGTGCCCCAACAAGGACAAGTTCAACCACAACGCGCTCTCGCACGTCTTCCTCAGCCTCGCCGCCACGCTCATGCTCGTGCACTTCAAGCTGTGAGCGGGCAGTCGATCTGGAGAAGCAGCGGCGCCCAGCAGCGACGGCCAGCAGCGGCCTGCCATCAGAGATTAAGTATGCAGCGCAACACGATGGCTTGTCGTTACTCGACCATCCCCTCTGTCCATGCACTTGTGTCTTGACCCGACTCACGCACTCTTGAAGCTAGTAACGGCATGAACCAGCCCATGGCGACGCTATTTATACTTGACGGCGTGAACCAATCTGCCAGCCAAGCGACGAAGCTTGGAGCTCACGTTGAGGTCTTACCGACGCAATACTAGCCGCCAACACCACCTGCTCATGCTGCTGTTTGGCGGGACGCTCTCGGGCTCGGATCCCGCTCCTAGCAAGCCGAGCGCGGCTCCAAGTGCGGCTCCGAGCCAGTCGGTCCGGTCCCCATCATCAGCTTCGCTATCGCCGCACTCGGATGTGCTTCACAGACTAACCAACCATGAGCTGCGGCTGCTGGAGGAGCTGGAGCGGACGCGCTCCAAGCTGCAGGCCGAGTGGCGCCTCAAGGTCGCCGACCTCCAGCGGCAGCAGCCGGACGCAATCATTGTGGCCAATGCAGCACTCCAGAGCCCTCCGACGGTGGACGAGCTGGCCCAGCAACTCTGTATCCCGCGGGAGCTCATCGAAGGCTCGTCGGGCGTCCAGACAGCATCCTCGACGTCGAACCAGCGCTCGTCAACGCCGCTGAGGCACAAGAAGGCGCAGTGGAAGCAGACACAACGGAACAAGCAGCAGGTCGCGCCGGGGTCAGGGTCGCTCCCGCTCATCTTGCGGTCGTCGCAGGACATGCTGCCGGTCTTGACGACGACTGGAGAGGCGCCGTTCGAGGTCGGGCTTGCCCCAGCAGGCTCCGAGACATCGCATGTGCTCCCGATCTTTCGTCTCCCGACCGTGAACGTCAACGGAGCCGCGCGTGCGATGGCTGCCACTGCGGTCGAGACGATACAAGAAGACTGTGACCGGCAGCTGGCGAGCGAGGCACTCGGGCTGTCGATGGACGAGATCGAGCAGCTCGAGGCCAAGCTGAACGGCCGGGAAGGAGACAGCGGAGCTGCGAGGCAGCCGAACCAGGTCGTGATAGGGAGAGGCATCAGCCGCACCTCCAAGCCGCAGTTAGTCCAGTCGACCGCAGCGTCGCGGAGGAAGAAGCGCGGCTGTCGACAGGGCTCCACCGCCAGCGACAAGACCAAGGTCTCGCGGAGTGACTCCTTGAGAGGAGAGCTCGAGTCGTCGCTGTACAACGTGCAGCACTTGACCCGGCTGGTCAAGATCGACATTGCGTCGGCGCAGAAGATATGCCCAGCCTCGGGCCTTCGGACGACGGTAAGGAGTGCCTGGATTGCTCTTCTTGAGGTGTCTGCAATCGCTCACTGCCCGCTTGTCCTCGTGTGAGCAGCTCTACTTCAAGCGATGGGGGCGGGAGAAAGTCGAGAACATCTTCCGGCGGCTGCTGTTCAACCTCCAGGGCGTGGCCATGGAGCGCTGGAAGCGCGCCGTGGCGCTCGAGAAGCAGCAGGAGAAGATGCAGGCGTACCTCATGTACAAGGGCAGCAAGAAGCTCGACCTGTTCCTGCTCAACTGGAGCCAGCGCAAGCTGCGCCAGGCGTGGGCCAAGTGGGGGGCCGACTACGCGCACCACAAGGCGCTCGAGCGCGCAGCCTTGGAGCTCGAGTCGAGTCGAGTCATGCAGCGCGCTTGGCGCGGGTATCGCGGCCGCACGCTCTTCCGGCTCGTCAAGGCGCAGCGAGTGTTTGCCCAGCAAACTGCAGCGGCTGTCAAGCTGCAGCGCGGCTTCCGAGGCAGCATCGCCCGCAAGTTCCTGCGCTTGAAGCGTCTGGACAAGCGTCGGCAGGCCATGGCCACGCGGATCCAAGCTGCTGCGCGGCGGTACTTGGCTCGAAGACTTGCCGCCAGGATGAGGTACGAGAGGAGGGTACGCGTCGCGGCCAGCCAAGTGCAGGCTCTGTATCGCGGTCGCAAGGTGCGACGGGAGATGGAGCGGTACAGACACGCCAAGCGACTCGAGAGCGCGGCTGTCCGCATCCAGCGGCGGTACCGAGGCCGCTTGGGGCGAGCCAAGTACATTCGGCAGCAGATCGAGCGGCATCGTGGACGCGCGGCGATCAGAATACAGACGAAGGCTCGAGGCTGGCTCGCTCGCCGGATGCTGCAGCGACTACGCGATGAGGACCGGAAGGAGAAGGCGAGGCGGCATGCGGCAGCTACCAACATCCAGAGGATCTATCGCGGGCATCGGTAAGTCGTGAGAGTGGTGTATGGGCGTGTCGTTGCTGCAGTGTCGCTCATCTATGGAGTGGTTATGTGGTTCCAGTGCGAGGCTGGCGACGGAGCTGAAGCTGGTGGCGCTGCGTGAGAAGAATCGGTGGCGGGCGGCGGCCGCGACCAAGATCCAGAAGCTGGCGCGGTGTCGGCAGGCCAGGATGCGAGTCGAGAGGTTACGGCGCGAGCGGCTCGTTGAGCTCGTCATGTTGGCTCGGCGGTGGGTCGAGCTCTGGAACGAGGACTCGGCCAAGTGGTTCTACTACAACCAGGAAGTGCGTTGTATTTGAGCGAACTGGTGGCTATCTGCCCGTACTGACGGCTCGTGTGTTGTGTAGACTGGCGAGGCGTTGTGGGCTCCGCCGGTCACTGGGTATACCAAGGCGACTGGACAGCTCGTGTTGCAGGATGGACGAGTCATTGAGGACCCTGGCGACGATGTCGAGGCTGTCATCGAGGCTCCTACGGGTCTCAAGAGCGACAGTTTCAAGGGCGTAGCGGAGCAGCAAGGCGCTAAGAAGGAGGAGGAAGAGGAGGAGAGCGACGACGAGGACAAGCTGTGCATCGAGTGCGAGGAGGAGGACGCACGCCGCAAGTGCAACCAGTGCGAGGACTTCTTCTGCAACGCGTGCTTCGAGAAGCTGCACCAGTCCGCCAAGCGGCGGCAGCACACGTGGCACGCGGTCGGTCCGACGCGCTGCATCGAGTGCGAGAAGATGCGGGCTACACGCTGGTGCGAGGAGTGCCAGGACCCGTACTGCCTCGGCTGCTTCACTATCATCCACTCCAAGGGCAACAAGAGCGCGCACAAGTGGGTCGACATGGCCGCATTCCGCAAGGCAACCAAGGCGCGGAGCCAGCAGCAGCAGCAGGCCGAGGGAGAGAATGCGCAGACGTACGACGAGTACATGCGCTCGGCCGAGTACCAGTACGTGGCCGAGGCCATCCAGGAGCCGGACGACTGGCAGCCGCCGGACGCGTCCGCCTCGGCGTGGACGCAGCTCCTGGACGCCGCGTCCGGGCTTCCGTACTACTACAACTCGCTCACGGGCGAGTCCCGCTGGGCGTGACAGGTCTTGCATTGATGGATAGCGAGTGCCCCCATGGCGAAGATGGCAATGCGTGTTGCAGTTGAAGTCATGCTGGACGAGGAGCAACATGGATGGGTACATAACCCAATGTCACGAATTCATGAGCCCCAATTCCGGGAATTTTGGGTAATTGCAGGTGAAGCGACCCGCACTCCGGTTTTCTCCCTTCAAACTCAGACGGAGACAGCAGGAAGGAATCTCCGAGAAAGTGCGCGCGATGGCGGAGGAGGCGGCGACGGCGGCGCTGGCGCTAGCGCTGCGCGTGGACGCTTCCTGTGTACGTGAGGACGTCGGCGATGGTGAGGGAGAAGGTGGGAGCGCGGGCGGTCCGGTGGCGATCTTTGGAGACCCGCGCGTGCGTCTGGACGTGGCGGACGACGCCGCCGTGGCTCTGGGCTTCCTCCAGACGCTGTACGTCGCCGCTGGCGAGGCGGGACAGGACATTGCAGGAGCGCGGACGCTGGAGGAAGCTCGCGCGGCGCCGGACGCGCCTGCGGTACGGCCTCTGGCGCCGATCGCGGGCGAGGAGGCGACGCGACTTGAGCCAGGAGCGGTGATCACGGACGTCAAATGGGTCGGCCTCGACTTGATCTGCGCCGCGTACTCGTCGGGCACCGTCCGCGTCTTTGGTCGCGATGGAAAGCTGCGCTTCGAGCAGGTAATGACGTTGCCAAGACAGCGTGGTTGTGGGCGTTGCGCTTACGGGATGTGGTGATATGCTGTGCTGGTGATGGACGCAGAAATTCCACTCGGCCAAGGTGCTCAAGCTGGACATCAATCACAGCGTGGCGGTCGTAGTCGGCGCGCGCCGTGCATCAGGCACCGCGCGACAAGGCGACGGGGAGCTGTGGATCCTGTACGAAGACGCGACCGTCGCAATTGTGCAGCTGGCAGAGCTGCTGGGCCAGATCAACGCGGCCGTGTTCGGTGGGTCCGCACGCTGCACTGACTAAGCGAAGGGTCTTATTGACTGATGCGGGCTGCTCTTTCGCCACTAACAGGCCCAGCACAAGCCAGCAAGTTCCGGAAGTACTGCCTTCGTGACCAAGCCAACATTGTCGCCGCCGTGCCTTGTGGTCCCGTGCGGCCGACGATCTTCCAGTCGCACGCTCGCATCGGCATCTACTCGGTCATCAGCGCCGGGACGGGTCCCTTCATCTCGTTTTACCAGGCCGGGAACGACCAGAACTCGATTGTGCACCTGGCCCACATTGCGACCGCGATGGCGACGAGAGCGGCCGGCGCGATGTGGAACTTCGCCAAGAGCTGGGGGTGGAGCGGCGCCAAGGGGGAAGACGGTGACGCGCTGCAGTACGCGCAGCTTGGAGCAGGAGCCATCGACACAGCCGCCGAGCACGTCGCGGCGCCGATCCACAGCACGCGAGGGATCTCAGACGACGAGCGACGCAGGTGTCGAGTGCTCGTGCTGAGTCCGAACGGCCGCCTGGCCGCCATCTCGGACACGCTGGGCCGCATCATGCTCGTCGACACGTCGCGCATGATGGTCATTCGGATGTGGAAGGGGTACCGGAACGCGCAGTGCGGGTGGATGCAGGCTGCGGAAGGTGCGCGGCGTCCACACGGGTTGTACCTAGTGATCTATTCTGCACAGCGCGGCATTGTCGAGGTTTGGCGCGCGCAGTACGGTCCGCGAGTGTTCACGCTCGCCGTCGGCGACAGCGCGCGTGTGTTCACTCGCGTCGAGCCGGCCTCGCGCACAGCCAAGTGCTTCCTCCTCGTCAAGGCTGGGGACGACACCTCCGAGGTGGTGGAGCTCAAGCCCGGGCTGCCGACCACGTCGGTCTTGATGAAGTACTTCACGCAGAACAGACTCCAGGAGGAGAACTTCCTGCTGCACCAGCTCATCGGCGGGCTGCACGCGTTCGTCAAGAAGAAGCGCGCCGACTCGGCCGACTTGATGTCGCACGACACGCTCCAGCCACTGCTTGACGACATCACCAACTTGTCGTCACTTGCGACGTTCGAGACGCTGCTAGAGGTGCTGCTTAATGCAGATATGGCGCTGTTGGGTGCGCCGTTCCTGCTCAAGGCGCTCGAGCGGATACAAACGGTAAGATGTGAGCTCTGGGTCGTGGACTGAACCGACCGCTCTAACGCGTTGCTGGCGCTAGGCAATGGCCAACAGCATGGCGTCGCGCGAGCCTACCGGTCCAGAGATTTTGCTCGTGTGGAACGTCCAGTGGCTCCATCGCCTTGTGCTCGCGTACACGGGACTTGAGACGGTTCGTCTATCGTGTTCGGCGGTGGTCAAAGCATCTCTTATATTTACTTACCTCATGGGTGCTGTGCTTCAGGAGTTCAAGCGAAGCTACCGAGGTTTTCTGGCAAACACGGACAGCAAGTCCTTGCGGGACGCTTGTGCTGCGAAGACGCAGTCCGGCGAGCTGGCCCGCATGCTCCCGTGGCTGGAGTTGTTTCGGCGGGTTGGCGTCGCTGTTGACGATGAATCGCGTGTGAAAACGCGGAAGCTGGTGGAGTCGGCGAGCACACTGGATGTATGGGCGTTCCTGGAGTACTTCTCGATGCCGTTCAACGACCCGGAACTAGCGCGTCGCCGTGACATCCTCGCTCTTCACGAAGAGTCCGAAACCCGTGAAGCTTTCCTCCGCGATATCTTCCGCACGATGAAGCTGTCCGTACTGCGGAACTTCGCGAGCTCCGCACGCAAGGAGCGCTTCCTGGCGTTTATCTTCTTGCCGGTGCTGTCCAGCGTCTTTGCGGTTCAGGTGAGCGGCTCCTAACTCTCTGAGATGGTTGTTGGTCTGAGCGCTAACTGCAAGTTGTGCGTGTCCAGGAACTCCAAACGCTTCACGAGTCCATATTCCTCACACCGCAGATGCAGACGTCGCTGTTTCTGGATTGGTACTTCTCGCTGCCTTTGGGGGTCGTGCTCAGTCTGCCGGCGCCTGCCCAGTCGTCCGCTCTGCAGCGCTGGCTGCAGCCATCTCTCGTGATCCCGACGTCGGAAGACATCGACGAAGCGATCGACGGGGACGCCGCACCAGAAGCTGGCTTCGCTCCAGCGGAGAAGGCGCTTCGACGGCTGTCTGCTTGCTCCCGAGAGCTTGAAGCTGTCTTCTCGGCGTGCTGGCGAACTGCCAAGCTCTTCCACGCGTTCGTTCTGAGCCAGCATTGCGGGTGGGGGGAGGTCCAAGCAGCCAAACACCTGGAAGAGTCGACGCTGGGCAAATTCAGCAGCGTCGGCAGCGGAGTGCGGTGGCGTATCCTCGAGGACTGCATCGCCAAGACGGTGCATCTATCCTTGCGACTAGGGAAAGTGGGTCGCCTGTCGGCTGAGGCAGTCGAGCACGTCGACGAGATCATGCGAGCGGTGGCTGTGATGCAGCTCAACAGCAATCACGAGCCCGGCGAGAACGACCTCGTGATCCCTCAGCCGCCTCGTGCTGATATCAGTGCGCTCACCAGTGATGACGCGGGTCCGGACGCGTGGGTGGCGGAGATGGAGGACTGCCGGAGCATCCAGACGATGAAGGACTGGTCGGCGGTGCTGAACGCGTTCCCGCAGCTGTCGGACTCGGACTCGCTGTGCTGCTTCCGGGTGAGCGTGCTGTGCGCCGCTTGGAACGCGGACCGCTCGGACATGCACCAGCTGGAAGACGCCCTCTTGGAGCTCGACGCGCTGGTGAGCCTGAAGATGAAGACGGCGCTGGCGGTGCACATCTGGGACAAGTACATCCGCGTGCACGTCGTTACGCTCATCTCATTCTGGGAAGAGAGCGCGGGAGGCCGGAAGCCTCAGCGCGGACTGCAGCCGCAGGTCGCGCGGCGGTTCTTCGCGATCATCAAGAGCCTCCTCTCTATCCTGTCCGCGTCGGCCAAGGCGCTGCTCAAGAGCTCGGCACAGATGCAAGAAGCTCAAGCTGCTGCTAGTGACGACGACGACGACGATGAAGACGAGGACGATGACCGAGAAGACGACCTGGACATCGATCGGCCAGCAGTTGCAGACTTCAAGCTCAGCTCGTTGACCCAAGAATCCCGCTGGAGCTGTCCGGTGGGCAACCTGCGCATCATCTTCAACCGGCGATGGCCTCCACCACGCGACGCATCGGCTTTGATACGGATGCTGGCCAGTTTCGACGTGTCGAAGCTCTCGCTGGCTCAAGTGACGGACCATACGAGCTTGATCCTGCTGCTGGACTCGTTTGCGGCGACGGCGGTGACGCCCGTGTCGATTGTCAAGCTGTTTCCTGGCCGCGGCACGCACCTCTGCCGCCCAAACACCTTCGTTGCGGCTGTGGAGAACGAACCCTCTCCAGCCCGGCAACGACAGCGAGAAGACGTGCAGAAGGAGCGCTCGGCGTTCCTGAAGCAGCTCGTCCGATACGACGACTCGCTCGGGTTCGCGCTGGCTGAAGCCTTCGGCTTGTCGCTCGAGACGATCCGCGAGGAGCACGTGGTGTTCCTGTACCAGAGCGGGCAGGACGAGCTGGGCGACCTGTGGATCGACAAGATCAAGCACCCGGAGCGCATCGTGTCGCAGCTCGGCGCGATCGCTCGAGCGCGGCTGGCGATCATCCTGCAGCGTATGAAGGCGGAGGCCCAGTACGCGATGGTCATGAGCGTGCTGCCGGCAGACGTGTTCCTCTGGGTCATCAGCAACTCGCAGCCGCCACTGGTGGCGGACCCGCTCGTCGAGCGACTCGACCGCGCGCCGTCGCTCACGGCGACGCACCACCTGCTGCTGCAGTGCCTCTCGCTAATGGCCGCTCCGGAGGGGGACGAATTCGAGAAGGTCTCGGCCATGTCGGTGCTCGTCAAGGACGTGATCAGCCAGGTGAAGCAGCAGCAGCAACAGCACGGACTGCGCTCCTCCTCGCCCTAAACACGGTGAAATACTCGCTGCACGCATGGAGAGTTCAAGTGGATGGGTGGGTTCGTCCTGGTGGTGTGACTTACAATGGACTAACGACGAAGCGGACGTCATCTCTAGTGGATGCGGTAGGTCTGCGTCTTGAACGCGCTGTCGGCGCTGCTGCCGGGCGCCTTCCACTGGACCTCGACGTCCAGGAAGCGCGGGTTGTTGGCGTTGCGGCGCACCCACCACTTGCCGACGACTGTGTCGCCCTTGGCCACAACCATGGGCTCCGGTAGGTGGAAGAGTACCTGGTGCCAGTGGGTCGGCGTGCCCTCGACGCCCGTCGTGAAGTACTCTGGCCGCGCGCAGCCGCGCTCGAAACCGATGTCGAAGCTCGAGAGGAAGCCGTGCATTGTGCCGCTGGTCTGGACCGCGAGCGAGAAGTCGGCACGGAAGTCGAGCTGATCGGACGTGACGTGGTCGATGTCGATGGCCGTGAGCAGCTCGCGGGACGTGATGACGTCCTGCGGGTCGACGTCCTCGACGAAGGCGTCGCGGATCGACAGCTTGGCCTTGACGGCGCGCATGTTGAAGCCGTAGACGTCGTCCCAGAAGAAGAAGCGCGCCGTCGAGTCCTGCACGCCCTGGAGGAAGAGCGAGCACTTGTCCGGGAAGAGGTGACCGCCCGGCGCGAGCCACTTGTCGCGCGCGAACAGCACCGTGTCCAGCATGGACTCGTACAGCAGGCAGTAGCCCATCCACTCGGACACGATCACGTCCACCTTGGCCACCGGCAACTCGAGCTCCTCGACCTTGCCGCGCAGGATGGTGACCACGTCGCTCAGCCCATTGTCGGCCACGATCTCGCGCGCCACGTTGCCCATCTCGCTCATGTCGATGCCGATGACCTTGGCGGCGCCCGCGCGGGCCGCGAACATGCTCAGGATGCCCGTGCCGCAGCCCACGTCGAGCACGACCTTGCCCTTGAAGAGCTCCGGGTTGTTGAGGATCGCGTTGCGGTACCCGTCTGTGCGCACCTTGTCGGTGATCATCTCGCGGTGGATGCCCACTTGCGAGTACGAGTCGAAGTAGTACGCGTCGTTGTCCTCCGTGCCCTCGACCGCGCCGGGCGTCGCCGCCGTCTTGTCCTCCGCCAGCACGCAGTCGCGCAGCAGCCGAGAGTACTTGTTCATCTGCTCCTTGAGCTCGGCGTTCTCCCGCTTGAGCTTCTCGATCTGCTCGGAGGCGGCGGCGCTCTTGTCCGCCTTCTGCTCCTCCTTCTGCTCCTCTTCGGCATTGCCTCCATCCTCCTCGTCCTCGCTCTCGCTGTCGGCGCACTCGAGGCAGTAGAGCAGCGGGTCGTCGGCGTTGACCGGCTTGAGGAACTCGTCCGCGGCGAATGCTCCCGGCCCCTGCGCCTCGAGCGTCTGCTTGACCTGGTCCGCCGGCACCCCGTCCAGCCGCGCGCGGCGCAGAAAGTTGACCAGCCGGATGACCGCGTACGTGTCGAGCTTGTGCTCGCGGATCTGCTGCACCAGCGAGAAGCCGTGCGCAGCCTCCAGGTGCGCGTGCAGCGCGGCCTCGTTGGCGAACCGCTCGGCGCACAAGACGCACTCGAAGCTCTCGTCCGCCGAGTCGTCCACCCAGTCGTCCCACGTCTCGGGCTGCCCCGCGTCCTCCTCCTCGGCGTCGTCGCACACGCCCAGCTCCCGCGGGTCCGCCATCTGGATCACTTGGTCGATCTGAAGGCCAGGAATGACATGACCCCGCTTGTCTTGGCTACACAATTTGCGGCCACCCAAATAATGCCCTCTTTGAGCCAATCACATATCTGCAAATGTTGAAAACGAACGCTGATTCGCCAAAAAGAAGGGAATCAGGTCGATTGCCGATTCCAAGCATGCTGAAGAAGTCGCCTCGTGACATGGCGTGCTCTCGCGCGATGTCGATGGCGAGATGATATTAAAAGGGCGTGACGGGGTCCGAGGGAGGGGAACAACGCGCGGACTCCCGACTCGAGGGATCAGGACGCGAGGGCGTACAGGCAGGCGGCTAGTTGCAGCAGCCGTCCTTGGACTGCTCCTGCTGCTCATCCACGCGGAACTTGCTGCCGGTCGCGACGTCTAATCTATCGTGCTCGCTCTCCGTCAGGCGCTTCTGGATGTCGACCGCGATCGAGCGGAAGGCCTCGTCGATGTTCATGTTGTTCTTGGCGCTCGTCTCGAAGAACTGGATGCCGAACTCGTCCGCCAGGTCCTGCCCCTGCTTGGTCGTCACCGCCTGCTCGAGCGGCACGAGTGGTCCACAGTGTGTCAGTGCTTGTGTGAGGCTAAGCCAGTCTGGGCATCCCACCAAGGCCACGTACGCGCTCGGACGGATCCACGTCGCACTTGTTGCCGATGAGGATCTTGTTCACGTTCGAGGACGCGTTCTGCCGGATCTGCGTCATCCAGTTGCGAATGTCTGTGCATGGGAGAGAAGCAGTTAGAGACCGTCGCCACCTCCACCTCCACTATCGCAGCCGACACATCGCTTACTCTGGAACGAGTGGTCGTCCGTCACGTCGTAGACCAGGAGGATGCCCATCGCGCCGCGGTAGTAGGCTGCCGGTCCAGAAGGAGAGCAGGGGGGGCGATTAGTGAGTGGGGCGGGTAATGAAGACGAGGCCGCGGCTTGAAGCCAAGCGGACCGGTCGTGATGGTGCGGAAGCGCTCCTGGCCGGCGGTATCCCAGATCTGGAGCTTTATTCTCTTGCCATCGACATCGATGGTCTTGACCTTGAAATCGATGCTGAACGACCAAATACACGCCGCAGGGAACACGTCAGCACAGCAAGCAGACCAGACCAGATCAGACCAGACCAGCGAGCAACTTGAGTGACGCACCCGATCGTCGTGATGAAGGACGTCGTGAACGAGTCGTCCGAGTACCGGAGCAGCACGCAGCTCTTGCCGACGCCTGCAGGTCGACGCCGACACCGTCAGATGAGCGACCACCACCAACAGAATGCCGAGCGGAGGGGGAGGGGGGCGTACCGCTGTCGCCGATGAGCAGCAGCTTGATGAGCAGGTCGTACTTGCTGCTCTGCACCATCGCCAACCGGAGGAGAATGCGGTGCCGACACTGCCGCCGTTTTCTTGGTGAGTTTCTTGCGCCTCTGTCAGCTGGATTTCTTCTTCGCACGGCCTAGACGCCCGCTAACACCCGCTAACGCACAGTGAATGTCGCGTCGTACTGGGCATGACGCTCCTTTACGCCTGGGCACCTTCCACCGTTTGGATGGTGGCAAAAGTGCTCACGGTACAACTCGAGCCACCAAACAGTGTAAATCAAATATGAAGCAATTACAAATATATCAAATCAAATGCACATTTTACGAATCAAAAATTGGGCTTTTCGTTTGTTTTCGCCAAATAGGAAATTTACAACAATGAGTTTTCAACGCATTTCTTCCGAAACGCTAAAAAAGGCTTTTGTCGACCGACTTCGCAAATCGCTAATTAGCGCCGTGGAATTCAAATTCCCAAGCTCCTAATGCAAACACAACCCAATTTCTAGGGAGTTCAGCATTTTAACCGAAAAAAAAACAAAAACAATCGCACAGTTTTACTAACTCAAGTATGTATTACTACTAATACAGGCTTCAGCACAAATCTTACTCGTATTTATAACGCTAAAATAGCGGATATCGCAAGTACATAGCGCAATGCATAATGCGAATAAAATTAAAATTGATTTATGTGGAAAAATAATAAAGTTCTGATTAGCTGAATTAGTACGATAGTACGTGAAACGAAAAGGATCTAACGAACCAAACTTGATTCAGGATCTAAATACACCAAAGCAAAGCTATCGATCTCCTTATCGATTTGGAATGCTGGGTGATTCAATAACAAATTGTATACTGAAATATGGCTACCCAAAAAATACGCTGGTGTAAAAATGGTGTTCGATTGTGGGGAATTTGGGTATCTTTTTACCGTTGCGTCGCCAAAGATATGCATCACAATCCCGAAATAAATGCATCCAGCGGAAGAAATGATGCACTACAAAATTGTCTGGAAATTATAACAAATATCAATTGGCATATGTTGGACATGTTTCTTGTCGAATTGTAGCCTGACTTTGCGATACAACCTTTTTTTTTTAAATCGACAGATAAGGCCATGGTCGGTGTGTAGACTGGCGGTGGTGCGCGTGTACGTCTATTAGCGACCACGCTGCGCCGACTTGGCAGGCGTGAGCTCTGCTCTATCAGAAGCAGAGCCGATCGCTTGCTAATTGTCCTTGGTCGAGCACTTGTGTGTAAGGATGGGAATGGTTCAGCATTCAAATCGATTTGAATCGAATTTGAAAATGTTTTTGCAACGTCCTTATTTTCCGCCTTCTCTATTATCCGGCAAATATCAGCTCTGTCAAGTGAGTTCAGAGCGCATCGTTTTCTCACTGGATGCATCAATTTTGCGATCATGATGCTAACTCATGGCGACTCGACAGCACCATGGATCTCGTGTTTTTTTTCGAGCTCGGGGTACTTCGTATTTTCAAGTGATAATAAAGTTCAACAGTTTACGGCGAAATCAAGAAGTGCCCTAATTTACAATATAATTTAGGCTTAGCTGACTATCTCCAACCCGAAGTTAAGAAAAACAGTGCCTCCCCACAGTATTTGTCCCAACAATAGACCTCGGGGTCAGTTGCGAATCGCTGACCTTTCGTTCGCTAGTCGACCATTTTGGATAAAATTCGAATTAGATCGATTGTTAGCAAATCACCATGGCCGCACCGAGACCGATTTAATTAGATCGTTCGCAAAAAGATAACCTGACGCAAAACACCATTTTGTAATCCTCGCTTTGCATATATGACCTTTATCAGCCAGCTCACCGCAACATCATAATTGCGTATCCTCCTCGCCCCCACTGAAATCGAAGGCCTGCTCAGGTGAGTAGCTATGACGGCGACGAGCATGGGTGGGAAGTCGAGCTTCACAGTTCTGACGATTTTAGAGCCGTTTTGCTGCAGTATAGCTTTGCATGTCCTCCCCGATCTCCACCAGCCGGGTATCGTAGCGGTGGAGGTTGCGGCAGTCGTCTGCGCGAAGAGGACGCAGGCGAACGTGTGCGTTGGTCAGCGCCAAGCACGCACGGAAGAACTAGTCGTACTGGTCCTTTTCCCACCTCCACTTGTCCGCGCAGACGCCACACAGCGTCCGTGTAGCGATACACGGGCGGCCTGCCGGCCGACAAGAAGCAGCGATGGGTCAGCGCCAGGCGAGAAAGCACGGTCGGACGTCACGAGTGGCGCCAGACGAGGGCGACCGACACCAGTGACGAGCGTGCCGACCACCCTGAGCGACGCGGGAGGAGACAGCACCGTGTCGGACGCCAGCAGACGCCCGACAACGGCTCGGACCCGAAGATCGCAGTCGTCAAGCGGTGAACAGTCGCCGTAGCGAAGCGAGAGGGGGTAGTTGACTAGGGATTGTGTGGATTACTAGGACGGAGTAGGAGAAGGGAGACCAAGGGCAGGAGACGACAACAAGACCCGGCGACATGCGGATAGCCGCTCACTCGAGATCCTGCCGCCCGGAGCGAAGGCCAACCGAGGAAGACCGACAGCCGAGAGCCGAAGGCCTGACAGCCGCCGACCGCCGACCGGCCACAGACCACTACCTGACCGCCGACAGTAGACCCGTACTGACCGCCTGCCACCCGTAAATAAATAGGGACACTCTGTTCCGGCGCGAGGGGTAGCTGTTGCACTCCGAGGGCCATCACCGTCTTGAATTGCTTGGTGATCACCCGCTGCAGAGGAGCACGAGCCTCCGCTGACTATCTGCGACCCAAGAACCGCTATATCCGCATCCGCCCGAAGTAGTTCTCGACTTGTACCTTTCAAGGACTGAGGTGTAATCAAGAATCGGCGAGCGCGCTGTCGTCCAGCAGCTGCCCTCTCAAGGGAAAAATCTCCACGTGCAAGGCGGAGTCTCCACTGGGTCCGACGTGGTGCTCCTTCACACCCACGAGGGGTCCATCACCAAGCACGAGAACCCGCGCTTCATCACCAACCTCTTCATGGCGGCTCAGCGGTCGCCCGAGTGCCAAGAGCTCGAGCCCGCGAACAAGATCGTCGTCGTGACGGACAACGCGCCGGCCCACAGCGAGGTTGAGGACCTCGCCCGCGCCATCCTCATCTTTAACGGCATAGTGAACGGCAGCAAGTTGGTCATACTCAAGCTCGGCTTTACAGCCCGATGCTGAACCCGATTGAAGGCTGCTAGAACGTCCTCAAGTCCAAGATGAGTCACTTCATGGCGGAGAAGAAGAACAATTTCTTGTCTCACGGCGAGTACGATACGTTCATACGTTCACCGCTCATAGACTTGCTCTGATGAAAGAAGCTGTCGCTGCGACCTGCCCTGCCATCACACGGTTCTTTGTGTGGCACATGGAGCGTCACTGTGTGAATGCTTCCTTCGAGGCATAGCAAGGTGAGGACATGCAATTAGGAAAGTGATCGCGCTTCCATTTTTGTCGAAACGGAGGATGGGCATATTTCGCATTCGTGGGAAATGGACGTTATAAAATTCCTAAACCATTTCCTCTTCTGTTCATTAACCATATTTTCACTTTGCTCCGAACAAAAATCACCCAGCCAAGAAATTTGGAGTAGCAATCCCAGACGGAGGAGGCATCAAACGGAATCGAACCGTATCAAATCGTATTGCATCGTATCGAATGGAATGGAATGGAATCGGCAACAAAGCAAAGAGAGATGCTCCCTGCCAGGATCGAACTGGCGACCTTCAGATTATGAGACTGA